>JBBMKC010257283.1:0-10032 GCA_037834085.1 Bipalium vagum | reverse complement strand
TAATAATAATAATAATAATAATAATAATAATAATAATAATAATAATAATAATAATAATAATAATTACATAATATGCACTACACACCTTACCATAACGAAAAACGATAATGAGATTTCATAAAGATATAATATAAAAATTATATTTTTCAGAATATTTTAAGTATTAAAATTTTTTAAAAAATTCGAAAACTAACTTAATCCATTTCTTTTTTTTATTAAAAAAAGCACTATTTAATGAATAACAGATATTGAAGGCATCAAACGAGAAATTATTTCTAATGGCAACATAAAATGACAAAATATCAAACAATTTTCTCCATTCAAACAAAAAGAAACTATCATACATTCAAAGTAATTGAAAATTAAATCTCTTTATTTAAACAATATAATGTCTTTTAATATTAAAGTCAAAAAATTGAAGCAACCTCTATTATTTTGATTTCCATTTTAAAATGTGAGTTTGTCTTATCAGTAGACAATATTTTAATTAAAAAAAATAAATGCCAAAATTTAGGAAATAATTTGCTTTTAAATAATAATATTTTTAACGCTAATAACATTTGGCGGTCTCATAATTTACAATAATATTTTTAATAATAATAAAATAATTACAAGGATTTTATTGAAATTTTATATATTAATAAGATTTTTAGATAATTAATTTGTTTAAATAAATAATAAAAACAGTTTCTCAAAAACCCAATTATTTATCAATTATTTTATCAAATTAATATTACACTCAATCTTGACTTAATGAATTCCGAAAATGCCGATAACGTGGCAGTGACTAACAACAATAATAAAAATAAAAATAAAAAATAAATAATAATACAACGCTGAGTAATTTAATTAAATATATTTGATAATTATTTTAATTATTTTTTTCAAGTTATATATATATATTTCAATGCTAATTGAGAACTGAGGATTCTTCGTCGTTAGTTAATTAAAATTTTAATGTAATTTAAAATCGAAATTAATATTCTATATTTTTTTTCTATTATTATTTATTAATAATAAAAAAATATTAAATTGAAAATTATTAATAAAAGTCATTTGAAAATATTAAGTTTTTAAAAATAATAAATTTCTCTCGTCATTGAATTTATTTAAAATTTTTAATCTTTCTTAAAAGATATTATAAAGTGTAAAGTAAAATTGTTCAACCCTATTTTAACAAGGTTCAGGTAATAAATGCAAAGTATTATTTTCATACTGTTTAAAGTTCATTGACTTAATAACAAAAATTTATTAGTGACACTTTTAACAAGGAACAATGGAATTAATCAAAATAAGCGCCTTAAGCAAGTATACAAGTCTGCCATATATGCCTTTATCAAAAACTTCTGATTTGAAAGAATCAATAAATTGTACAAATATACTTTGGATTGAAATTTTTTCCTTGTCCGACGTTTTCCAAAATTCCGGGAAAATGGTGGTGTAGGGAATAAGGATGATGATCAATTTTCAAATTGATCTTTATAATTTTTAATTGATTCACATTTGCAACTTGTGGACGGCATTATCACGAAGAAGTATTGGTCAAACTCTATTGGCTAATATCGGCTGCATTTGTGCAAGTTTTTTCATTATTTCTGCTATCAATCAAACCTGCTGTGATTGATTGGCCTTGTTTTAAGAAGCCGTACTGTATCAAATTTTTTACTAATAGAAGTCTGTTATTAATTCAATGCATGTCATACTTTATGACATAACACTTAGCACTTATTATCTCAATCTTGTTAAAAAGTGCTGTATCATTTTATTTCACACTTTATATTCTTAAAGAACCATTAAAAATTTGAAATAAATTATATGACGAGAAGAATAAATATAGGACATAATAAAAATACTAAATATATACACATTATACCGTACTCGCTCTAGTAAATTTCCTGCTATTTCCCCCTTTTCACTATTCTTACATTTTAGCGCTCCGAAGAGAGATTCGGACCTGGGACTAGAAACTCAATCAAATCACGCTGGACGACGAAGATGTAAAAAATATAAATAATTATGTATCTCATAGTAAATAGAAACAGAAACAGTAAGTTTCACTGAATAAAATAAATTTTTAATAAATTACTCATTGGTTAATTAATTTTTATTTTTTATAATTTAATTTTTTTTAACATAATACTATTATTTTCTAATTAAATCTGTCAAAATGTCACTAAATAATATAATATAATAATAAAATTGAAATATATTTTCCAATAATGAATATTTACTGTAATTATTTATTTTCATACAATAACATTTAAACAAAAAAAACCCCTAAATTTTGTTTTAATGTGAAATGATTAATAATTTAAGTAAATATGAAATTTCTTACCTGGGATCATCATTAATTATAAACGCTAAGTATTCTGTATGATATACACGTCCCAGAAATAATTTTATAATTTTTATTAATCCTCATCTTCGAAATCATCGATTTTATTTAATTTTCCAAGAATAATTTTACCAATAATCTCAAATCTTCATGGCTTTTAATCATTTTAATTAACATTAATTACATTTTCTGATACCAGCATTCCGTTTCATAAGTTGCAGTTAATGACCAGCAGAAATCACTTCTGATTTAATCAATTAAATCGATTAATTATAAAAACTCTTCTTTATATTTATCAAAATATAAAATAATGAGTATAATTAATTAATTATAAAGGTGGTTTGTCTTTCTTTCTGTGAATAAAACATTAAAAAAACTATTGATCTATCTCCTGAACCCAATTTGGAAATGAAACTATTTTAATTAATTAATAAAGTCAAAAAAATTACAATTTTATATTTTTACAGGTTCCATTAAAGTGACCCTTTAAGGAAAGCTAACTTTTAGAGCATCAGATGCCAGTTTATCAAAAGATTTGTCAGTGATTTTGGAGATTGTAATTAGTTTCTTTGACTGAACCCTCTCGAACAGACCCTGTTTCCAATATTGAAGATAATATTAAAACTCTCAATGGAAACAATAAAGCAATTCAAATAGCCACATTGATTTAGTTTAATTCTTAGGATCCAACAATATTGTAACAAGGCCATAAAGTATGCTGATATCTTGAGAATGTGTTTGCAAAAATAAACTATTTGTGATTAGCTTTGATTTTGTATGAGCAATCATAGCAATTTTGGACTGTTGTCGCCTTACTCTGACATTCCAAATTAACTTTCCTTGAACAAATATTGATTGGTAAATAAGTCCGTTCGGTTATTATAAAAATATGAAAACAAGTTTAATTAATTATGTAACGTATATTGATTAATGATCTTTTTCTATCTTTAAACCAATTTCATTATTCCACGTCCGTAGTACTCCTCGGGTTTATTTTCTAAAAACATGAAAAACTGCCTTTTAAGTGACTCATCATCCCTGGAAGATTTCCCGTTTAAAGAACTTTGCAGCAACTTAAATAAATGATAGTCGATAGAAGCCAATCCCGCTAAGTATGATGAATAAAGCGAAGCATCTCACCCACGCCTCCAATGACCGTTATTCCTCCAAGACTTATTATTCCTTATTAATAATCAAGATCGGGAATTGTTTTTTAACGCAGAGGGCTAAAGGTCGAATTTTGAACGAATCAGTTAAGATAGCACTATTGCTGAAATAATAAGCAAAAATAATTACATTTTAATAATATTTTGTTTTAATAATAAGCATTATTTAACTCGTGAATTTTGCAAAATCAAGTAAAATTTCTTTTCCCTCTAGACGTATTTCTGAACATTGATCTTTTGGTGATAATCAGTCTGTGAATTATAATTAAAATTTAATTTTAAATAATTAGATGATGATCTCTTGTTTGATGATTTTTAATTCATTATTAATTAAAATGTGAAAATTCAAAATTAAACAGTTTTCATCAACATTCCTTTGCTTTCGCCTTGGTGAAAAATTGCCTTGTCTTCAATTTTTCGTTTTGAAAATCCAAGAAAAATTTTATTTATTTTTCTTTGACTCCCAATTTGAAGTTCATATACCGGTATATTTTATGTATTATATTCTATTATTAATTCAAACAAAATTCGTGATAATTAAATGAATTAATTAATTTTCAGTGAAAATTTTGGACCAATTAAAATCACTGACTTAAATAATTGATATTTAATTATTTTTGTTTAATTAAAGATGTAATTTTTATTAATGAGAACTGATTTGGTAATGAATAATGATTTTTTATGATTAATTAATAAATATTAAAATTATATTTATCCATAGTGAATATTCAAAGAATAAAAAAATCTATTTATTATTTTATTTATATTATTATATAAATTATTATTATAATTATTATATATAATGAATATTCAAATTATATTTAAGGCTGGTTCAAAATAATACACTGAAAATATGAAATAATTATTTATTTTGTTATTTTTATAATGAGACTTTAATCATTCTACAAATTTTAAGCAAAAACAAGTATTGCACAACTGGGGGTTGAGTTTTCATATAATTAATTATAATAAAGATGGCTAATGAGAACGAACCTTTCTCTATAGCTAGAGCTCTGATATATGTTCGTGTTTTTATTCATTCATTACAGTTTCGTTACCATGATTACCAAAGCTGATTATCGATTTCAATTCTTAGATATGGGTAGAAGAAAACGATTGCCTTATTTTCTTTCGTAAATTATTAATATTGATTTTTATAATATTATTACATTTTAAGTCTTCTCCATTTGTTCTCATTTCCCATCTACGGATTTTGAGAATTTGTATACGTTGTATTGTAGACAAAATGAAATACCAAATTCTAATGAAGATTTTGTGAGGTTTAATTTCCATAAAATTTATTTATAACACATATCGGAATATTTCAACAAATTAATTTATCACACCATGGAAATTAAATTAACTTACTTATATTAATTAAAATATTATTATTTAAAAATATCATTACTATACAATTATAAATTATGTTACATTATTATTAAAAAAATATTATTTATATTTTACATTATTTACCGTTGTTATAAATAAATATAAATAGTAATTATTTATATTAATATTAGGTCGTAAATAAATGTTTTTATTTTATGTGATCATTTTTTACCTTGATTACCTTTAAAATTTTTATTGTAAATTAATAATTCTTGTTTTAATTATTCATTAGAGCTACAATTTAAAAAATAAAGTAAGACATTAATTTAGATTTTTATATATAATTTGTAAATTTTGGTTGACAGATATTGGAAAAATTGAAAATTTGCATTGTCATTGAATATGAGTTTCGCAGAGAATCCTGTCCGAAATAAGGAAAATTTGTTTGGCGACAGTGTGTTAATACAGTGCGCCACAAATTAATTATCACACTTGCAAAAATGACATTATTTTTCGTCTAAAGATTTCAAAATTTTCAAAATATTTACACAATGTAGCTATTTGTGCCTTAATGCAAATGTAAAAAAATATTTGAAAAATTCCTAATATAACCAACTATATTAAGTAAAGAATAAGAATATCAAGAAACAACGACACAAATTAATTGCCGCAATTTCCAAAAAATCGATTTTTATACACAAAAAATGTACCAATACTATTCTAATAGTTTATTGAGCTGTCGTGAGCATAAATAGCCTTATAAATTCTATCTGGCATTGAAGTTATCAATTTTTCCAGGATGTATTGATCCATGTCTTTTCAACAGCAAGTAACTGCCGATCGCAGCTCATCAATGGAATTGAATTGCTTTCCACCAGCATATACATTCCGAACCAACACTCCCCGTAAGTTTTCTATGGGATTTAGATCCGGTGAGTACGGCGGCCAGTCCATTACTTCAATACTTTTGCCTTTTAGCCATTCCATAATTGAACAGAATACATGGCACCTGCAATTATCTTACTGAAAGACAGGACTGAATCCGCCAAAACAACTTGTATTAACAAAAAAATTAATTTAAAAATGAAAAAATAACGCGTGTTTAAATATTGAAATTTATATTTTAAAACGGGCAAAATTATTTAAAAATTTTTTAAAAAATTTTTTAGTAATATATTAAATATTATAATTATGTATTGATTTTATATTTAATATTTCATTTAGTAATTAGAAAAATCAAATGTGGTTATTATGCTTATTAGATTGCATTCGTTTTCGAAAACCAAACAACAAATATCAGATCAATTAAATGATTGGGGAATATTGAGGAAAAATAATAATACAATTTTTAATTGTTTTACATGCCTTACACCGATACTTATTTCAACAATAAAAGAAAATTTTTTTAAAAAATTATTTCCTCAAAACTTTTTTCCTGCTTCAGTCTTCTATTACCATTGGATAACCAGAAGCACACAAAATTATATAACGTGTATAATAAATGAAAATAATATTTGTGTTTTGGCTAAACAAATTCTTTCAAAAAATTATTTTTAATGTCAAGGAAATTAATTCCAAATTTCCTACAGAGTTTTTATGTAACATTAAAAATACCAGTTCAATAATATTTGGAATTTTTCTCAGAAAAAAGATTAAATATTAAAATAAATCGCGTTTCTAAATAAATTTATTTTAAAAGTCAGAAATTATCTCTATAATCATAATTAAAGATTTTCAGTGTTTTTGAATAAAATAAAAAAGAAAACAAAAACATGGCCAATGATATTTTTTCATACAATGATAAAAAAAGTTTATTTCCAAAATCAATACGCGAAAGCAATTTAGAAATTTATATTAATTAATTAAATAAATAATTAAAGATAATTGTATAATTATTTATTATTCTCCCAACAATATGTAATCATATCTAAAATAAAATTAAAGTAGAAATGCCCGTGGTTATCAAGAGCAATTTTTTGTGAATTTCTTTTTATGAAAATATTCTCTCAATATTTACAAAGAATCAAATTTCTTTTTTTTAAATTTATATTAAAGAGAAACCTAAAAATTTATATTTAGTTTATTTATTTATAAAAATTTAATTTAAATATTGGGGAAAATTTTTATTTATTTCTTTATAAAATTTTTCGGTTTTTGAAATTGTTTTAATTTTTCAAAAATTATCAAATAATAATTTTAATAAATAATAATATTATAAAATAATAAACAATAAATATTTTTTTATAATATTTTCCAATTTCCTCATTGATTATCTTTATTTGTGGTAAATTTAAAATTAAACTTTCCCGTTTTAGGAAATAAAATAAAAATGAAATAATTTTTTTCTTCATAAACTTTTTTTTTATTATTTTTAATAAATAAATAAATGAATATGGACGAAAATGATGAATAGAAAAAATTTTACTTTCACATTAAAATTTTTAAAGGGAAAACGATTAATTTTACACTGTAATCAAGCGACTTCGAAGTCAATTGAGCATCCGCGATTGTATATGGAAATATGCCCAGGCAAAATAATGCCTTTTGAAAGCCTTTTTATAATCTTTATTTGTTCATCCATATGTTTCTCAATACTGAAGCAATTTTTGATACAGTTCAATCTAGCATCAAACCAACCACTTGAAGCATAGACCACATTTGCAGGGGAAAATTCTCCGTTCTCCACTGTGAGCAAATTATACTTTAATGCTATGTCAGAATACATTTCAATTAAATTTCTGTTTTTTTCCCCCATGAAATCTTTAAATGTTATCTTTCTTTTTTTTTCATTTGGAAGAAAAAAAAGAAATTTATTTGTCTGATTTTTCGATTAAACACTTCCGTTTAATCTTCTACGAGTGTTGTTTTTTTTTGTTTAAATTGTTAAATATAAAAATATATACGTTACTGCGCGTTTCATTGTGGAAAATCGTTGAGCTAATTAGAAATATTATTTTATATTTAAAGGATTATGTTTTTAATGAAATGATATTATAACGAATGAGCTCGCTTTCAGGAATTGAGATTATTTTAATTTAAAATAAAATCTAAATAAAAAAAATTATTAATTTAATTCGAAATTAAATAAATTAAATGTTCAACATTGTTTTTTTTTGTTGGTAAATTATTCAAAAAATTTGATTTTTTTTCTAAATTTTTCATTTATGAGAATTACTTAATAAATCGATGCTTTTAGAGTTTTAAAAAAAGAATTCAATAATGTAAAAAAATGAATCTTAATTAAAAGATTAAATGGAAATAAATCAACTTTTATGTCATATCCAAAAATGAATTATACATTATTTTCTGACATTTGAAATGTAAATAAATATTATTTTTTCAAATGAAATTTATAAAGAATTAATTAAATTTTTATTATTAACATTATTTATTTATTTATATGGATTTTATAATAAAAGAAAATAATAAGTAATCAATAATTAATAGGTAAATTGTAAATTTATGGTCTGTTTTTGGTTTGATTTCATTAATATTTTTAAAATATTTTTTTATATCTAAGATGATTTGCAAATATTATCATATTTCCATAATTAATATAATTAAAATTATTAATTAATTTGAATTATAAAATATTAATTAAATTTTTTGAGAAGTTTTTAGTTTATATATATTTTAAAGCTTTTTTTTGGAAATTTAACGTTTTATTTATTATTTTTTTATAAAACTTTTTTTTGTGAAATTTGTTTAAAAAAATAAATTGTTTCAAAGGAATTCTTTCAAATAATAAAATAAAAATGTTTTAGTATTAAATAATTATTAAATAAGTGATATTGGCCTATACCAATTCTGAGATGAGCGCTCTGTGCCCTTGAGCGATCAGTGCTCTATACTTCGCATTTTTTCTATGCGTATGTGCTGAATTTTTGTCTTGTTTAAAATAAAATAGAATAAAATGCCGCAAATGCTCTTTTTCATTATCCATTTGAAAATGCCACCAAACAAATTTAAACAAGCTAAATGAAATTATGAATTTAAACAATATTAGAACTTAAAATGAAAGAATACCTATTTTGACATGAAATAATAATATAATTATATTTTATTTATTCACATTGTTTACATCGATTTTATCATAAAACATAATATATAATTAATAATTAATGTATATTAATAATTAGTTAAGTGTAAGTTTACTGTTTATCTTAGCTTAATTAATTTTATTTTAATTAATTTAAAGTTGAATCTTTTTAAAAAAAATAATGTTCTCACAATAACATTTATTCTAGTATTAAATAATTATCAAATAATTAAATTATTTATTTATAATTAAAATTTTTCGAAAGTTTTGAGAAAATAAAAGAGGTTTTCATAAAAAAACGAATTCCATTGCCAATGTTACTGACATCATTCATCATTTGCCCAGACTTTTATACGAAATCAACTCCGTGGCATTGTCTTTTCCTTAGGAGAAATTGATTTTCCTTTTTCGGTACTTTTTCATCTGCAATCATTTGTTGGAAAATCATTTGTCAGACTTACATATGTCTCTGTCTCTCATTTTACACTGATGAATAGGGCATTTCCATATCGTTATCCAATTTGATGCTTACTATCGGGGTATAAAATGTTATAAATGCATTCCGTCAACTGAGATGTGGGACGAGAAACAAGACGAATTTTATTCCCCAATATTTTTATATATTTCCAATTTATTTTTATATTTTTTGATAGATTAAACCTTGTTATTATTCACTGTAGTTTATTATTATTACTTATAATTAATGGCTTATTTTTGTCTTAATTAAATATTATATGATTTAATTAAATATGATTTTTAATTTTTAAGATGTTCTGAATTTAAAACCTTTACGAGATGCTTTTTAAGATTAGGTTCACATAAATATCTAAGACCCCTGTATCGACAGATAGGAAATAGAAAAGAGGTACTTATCCTGAAAAATTTCCGTTATATCCTTCCTTTTTGGAAAATATTAAATGAAATATTATTAAACATTTAAACGTATAATGAATTTCAAATTAATCAGATATATTATCCTCAGCAATTATGTCACTAACGAGCGATATCAAAGAGTGTCAGTCAACCTTAACGGCCTAATCCGATTGGTCAGTTCTTCTCATCACAGATTATGCTTCAATGTCGAAGGCTTTTTAATAAATTACATTACCCAATAATAATAATAATAATAATTATTATTATTATTATTATTAAAATCGATTTCA
>JBBMKC010257273.1:0-10032 GCA_037834085.1 Bipalium vagum | reverse complement strand
TATTATTATTATTATTATTATTATTATTATTATTATTATTATTATTATTATTATTATTATTATTAATCATTATTATTTTTTATTTATTTTATTTTATTTTATTATAATTATTATTATTATGGTTATTTTTATTGTTATTATCATTATTAAACTACATTTTATTATTTATAAGTTTTTTTAAAAATATTTTAGAATATAGTCTTTAAAAATCGAATTTTAAAATTATATATTAATAATATTAATAGTAATATATTTATAAAAAAATTATAATGTTAATATAATTAAATTAAATTTGAAAAAAAATTAATTTTATTATTATTTCAAGTAAGAAAATTCTGATTAGTTAAAAATAAATAAATAAAATAAATATTTAATTTTTTTATAAAATAAATTAAATCGCAAAAAAACTAATTAAATGTAAATTAGTAAAGCCATTGTTAAATCCATTCAAACAATATCATAAATTTTCATTTTTAGAATTTTATTAGTCCAAATAAAAAATTTCTGATTGGTTAGAATTAAAATTAAAATTTATCAAATAATTTTTTGAATTTAATTTTTCTTTTTAAAATAAAAATATATCAAACAACTTATAAAAATAATTAATAAATTATCATGTCACTTTGTTTTTCACAATATTAACAAAATAGTTTTAATAATAATAATAATAATTTTTTAATTATAAAATCTAAAATATTGATTAAATAATTTTTTTCCTGATACTAATTCATTCTTTATTTGAGTGATTTGTTAAAATTTATTGGTAAGTTGATGTTTAATGTAATTAAGTTTTTATTACATAATAATCTTATATGATGATTGAGTTTATAATCGATGGGGCACTTAATTATTGAATATTTATCTCGTAAAAATTATTGATAAATTTAAATAAAATTAGTGTTAAAACCTTTGGATAGCTCAGTATTGTGTGATAGTAAAATTATAATTAAAAATAATGTTATCAGGTTGGTAAGAAAATAATTACGATTTTAACCGACATATATATTAAAAATCTAAGAAGACAAAAATATGTCCTTTTCAAAGTGTGACCCATGACAAGGAACAAATTTCTGCCAATGAAAATAAGTTTATTTAACTAACTAACGTAGAAAATAGAAGAATCTATAAAATCACGATGGGAATTCTGAACAACAATACTGATGCTGTACCCAGACTGAAAGATTCAATTATTTTACGAGTGGTCTCCGCAGCATAATTGCCATATTTGAACTATTAAAGTGCAATTACTTGTAATGAATTTTTCTCACATGACTTCTACTTTTAATGTAAATAAGAAAATAACAGTAAGGTATAATTTATGGAAATCTAAAACAATGTTCGCGCTTTTACATGATTTATAAATTAAATCGTTCAAACAAATATTTTGTCAAAAAATCGATTGTTCAAATTTTTTTATCTCCATAGCAACCCAATAGTTTTACATTTGTATAATTATTTCATTATGATATCTAATGGAAGTTAACTAATACTTTCTTTCTTTGGCTTGTGACGATAGTCTAAAGTCGTTACGTTTGTTGAAATACGTTCTGTAGTCTTTAGTGGACCGGTACTGAGTATCTACACGGTAATATTCCTGAAACTTTGGTCATACATCCACGTGAATAAATGGTGTCGTGAGGGCAGATATATGAAGTCCACTAAAAGTACGGATTCGTCCATTCTTAATAAACCAAATGGAATGATTTCTACATCCGGTTTGGATTTGGCCAAGCAGAACGGTAAAATTATCTAATACCGAAATATCTGACCTTTCCTGTTCCATTATATTACTGACAGACGGAATATCCAAACATTCTACAAACAACAATCTGAGACAATCCGATTCCAAAACGATCAGTATCATCAATTATCAAAAATATCCGGATAATTTACATCTTCGAGACCTATACTATTTTATATTTGCTCCAACCCTGTGCTACGAGCTAAATTTTCCACGAACTCTGAAAATTAGGAAGAGGTTTCTATGGAAGCGGTCGTTGGAATTGGTGAGTTTTAGTTAAAAAGAAGAACTTGAAAAAAATATTTTAAAAGATTTTACATTTTATTATTATTATTTTATTTATTTTTATTATTAATAATTATTATTAAATGGTTGGAACAAAGGTTAATAGCGTTTTAAAAATTGTATTTAAGTGCAAATGTAGCTAATCAATCAAATATTTTTCAGATATTTTTCCCACTATAAATTTTGCACAGGTCAAAATCAATCAATTGAAAGGTGACAATGTCAAGTGAACAAGCAGATACCTCATCCGTTTTATATCGATTTTAGTAAATTTTTAGTAAATCATAAAACCCAAATTCTTCATTGCTCTTTTTTCTGTCGATATTAATTTACCTTTTTTAATCTCCTTTTGGAAATATCCGCACCAGTATTAACATGTTGAATTCTCCACAAGGTTCGGTTTCTCTTCGTTGACTTTCAGTTGATTGTTTTTGAATGGCAACAAAAATTGAAAGATTTCCGCACTCTTCGTTTGGTTGGTCTAACATTGGACATTTTTTCAATGGTGAAAAAAAAATTGTTTTCAAAAACTGAAGATAAATATTACAAGATGATACAATCAAAATCAATACCATTCAATGTAACATAGCATTACTAACGAAATAGCTTTGGTGTCCTGTTAGATTAATGCACGCTTTTCTACATAATTTACGTACACGTACAAGAACATTGTTTTAATTTTTTATGTTCCGTTAAATCTTCTGGAAAAATTATAATTAATAATCGATTATTGACAATGATTAAAAATATTTCATGGATTTTATTCTTTCGAATGGTACCAAAAATATTATTATTATTTAAACAACAAGGAGTTCAAAATCTATTTGGTAAGTTAAGTAAGTAGAATAAGATATCATTGGTTTGTTCATAGATTAATATCGCTTTTTAACATTGACTTTTGGAAGCATATATTTTCATAAAAACAAAGCAATTAAAATCGATTAATTTTCTGGTTTTTGTTTAATTGATGAGGAATCCACTTGTTCAACTTTTTTAAATTAACAATTTCTCCCTAGTGGTTTCAAGTTGTTCCAATAGAGATATACATTTCTTCAGCAAATGGGTTTGTCTCTACGAAAGCCGTCAATTTATCCTTTCGATGATAGTCTTTCACCCACGAACTTCGTCATTTTCAATCGTGTCATCTCCGTCGAGAGATTCTTAATCCAAAGTTGAAACTTACATTTGTTTGTTGTTCTTTCTCCGACTGCACTGCTTATGTTAAGAATGGCTTCCGTCCTTTATGGCCCAGTTTAAATTCGTATAAGAAAATAGTGCGTAATTGCATCTCTTCCATAGCAAAATTCGATAATTATTTAACCAATTATCTTAGCTTATATCAAGAATTTGAAGTTACAGAAATGTACATTGAAATGGGCGCTATAAAAAGATATACAGCGAATGGTTAATAACGAAAGATAAATGACATTATCTTTTGAGCAAACCACATTTTCAGTGCACCAGCCTCATTTATTCTATTGCAACAAAGAGTATCTCCCGCTGTTAATTGCTGATCATTCTCTCCAATATGATTCTGAGCATGTGATAAATGAAAAATGTGTTAGTAGAAGCTTTCGATTTTTTACCCATTTGTGCTAATCCAAACATCATTATTAGTGGCATTTGATTGAGAGTAGTTTCTATCAAGTATCTTATCAAGTACTTATTCTGATTTTCTCTACAAGGAGCCCTGTTGAAAAATGGATCTTTTATCATCCATTAACTTGCTACAGAAACCACCACATTAGATCTACCAAAATGATTTGTCTCTAGTGAAGAGGTCTTCCTTTGAATCTGTCAAACTAACATTGTTTTACTTGTCCATTGAGAACCGTTTCCTGTTTTTCCCAAATTAGAAAGTCTCAACCCATTCTTCATTTTAACTGATTCACAAAGATTTTGAAAATAATGTAACCGTTAAATCAATAAAATAATTCATTTAAACAAAAACGTTATTTATTTAATGTCAAACTTTCAACGCTTTTTGATGCTCACAAACAAGAGTGCAAAAATACTTCACATTTTTATTCCAATCAATTATATTTTATTTATCATTATTGATTTTTAAAAAATATCATTATTTTAAAATTTTTTTAATTAAATGACGTCATTTTTTTCAAATTGCACTTTAATGTTGAATGTGTTAACGAGTTAAATTGATCTGTTCCAGTTTTTCTTACCGCAACTGATATTTTGCTTGATTCAACAATGGATTCTGCCCCTTCTGCAAAACAGCGTCCTCCCGTTCTCCCAGGCCCACTTTTCCGCCGTCGTCGAACGATTACTGAAATTATCCATTCCCAACCATCTGATTTGGCTCATGTTTTTCTATGTCATTTTCCATTCTGGTCTCAACGTTTGTGCGGAGCTGATGTACTTCGGCGACAGGCTGTTTTACAAGGACTGGTGGTAAGGATTATTCGTCTGTATATTTCATTGAACCAATTATTGAACATCTGTGAACCATTTGCCATTTTTTCGTGGATGTTTTCCTATTTTGAAAAATCACCACGAGAACTATGGTAAACAAATAAATTCCTTTTGGGGAATCGTGCAGAAATCATTTTCTGATGTAATCGACTGGTGTAAATTTAATTCGATATTTGTTGATGATATTTATGTCACTTGGATGTGTATGGATCACCAAACCTCTCTGAACACCAGCGGCCTTAAGATCAATTACGGGCTTATAACCGATAATAAATATGCCAACATTTCTGAACCTTTTATATTGTCTGTTGAAATGTATCTGGTACAATAGAACCTCACTATTGAGGAGGTCTTCCTAAAAAGGGGTTTGGAAAGCATATTGGTATTGTCACACATTAACGGGACTGACCAAATGATGTGCCTACACGAAGATCGTGCATAAATGAAGGGTAACCATTTCGAGGTTCCACTGTAACTTATTTATCATAAATCTGTGTGTGTTTATGCTATTGAAAAATGACCTCATCACTCTGACTTATTTGGCTGTTTACTGTTGGCAAACATTTGAACTGACTTCATCGAACAACTTTAACTGATGGACAGTCACATTTTGATTGGATAAAAGTCTGACCAATAATTATGGATCTAAAAATAAATACAGCTAAAACCAAGAAAATGAGGAAACAAATAAAAATTTTAAATATTATTTTTGTTAAAGTTAAATTGATTTTTAAAATTTATTGATCATTAATTATGAGAAAAATTCAATTTTCCAATAAAATTAATAATTATAAACAGAATCACTTAAAGAAGAAAAATAGTACCACAATGATAAATAAAAACGAAATAAAATTATTATTTTTAAAAAAAAAATTATTTTGTTATTTTCTTCTTTTTAAAATATTTTTTATCCTATCATTTTTATTTATTTAAATTTAACTAAAATGACAATATTGACAAATTAATATTATTATTACTTAGTTATTATTATTAATTAATAATAATAATTTATTTATTATTATTAATATTAATTAGCTATTATTATTATTATTTAATAATAATATTATTATTGTTATTGTTATGCTTGTAGTACTATTATTAGTAGTGTTAGTGAAGAGTGATAACTGAACAGATTATTTAATATATTTTTAGACTGTCTAATAATTCATTGATTATCTCTCCTATTTTATTTTTAGCTGTCTGGAAACACATTTTTCACATTAAAAAATTTTTTTTAATTTTCTGCTAATTTTCTCCATAAATCGTAGTTGACTTCACAGAAGATAATAATTCCTTGGCAACGGAAAATTAATTGATCAAAATAATAGAAAATAATAAATAATAATTCTATTATTCGCCAAAATAAATAAGCTAAAACCACTTGAGAAAAACGACGAAAAATAAATTTTCTAAACAAAATAAAATTACTAAAACAATTAATTTTTTTTAATTTTGTCACATTTTGAAAATTGTGATACGTATCGAATATATTGACGAATGAAATACATTGTTTAAATTGTCTGTTATTTTATTATTATGATTAAAGAATGAGAGGGTTGAAAAATTGTTAAGAATAATGATGATGTATAAATACATCTACAATAATAATGATAATAATAATAATAATAAAAATTATTATTATTATTATTATTATTATTAAAATACTTGAGAATAATCTTGTGTTGACACTCAGTTGTGTTTTGTCTGAATTTTTGTACGATATTAGTGCGAATAAGTAAACAATACATTGTAGAGTTGATGAGGTCGGTAGCTGGTCACCATCTCCACTGTTATATCAGTCGTGGAATTTGTGATTCCATATTTACCGTTTGTCGACCTTTGGGCCCTGGCAGACTTATTGACGTAAAATTGCTGACGTGAAATCGTTTATTTATTATTTTATTACTTTAAATATCAAGGTTTTCAGTATTAATTCAATAGCTGTACATTTATTATTATTTTATTTTAAAATTTATTTATTATTATTTATATTTATCATTATTATTATTTCTTAATATTTTGTTTTATTTGTCAAACCCAAAAATATTATTCGGAAAAATAATTTTTTCAAGTCTGAGATTTTATCTATTTTTTTCGTAATTTTTAAAAATATTTTCCAAAACATTTACCGTAATATTTTTTTCTTCTCTGCTTCTGACCAAAGACCGTTCGGCCTTGCTGCCGTTGACGATTTAATCATAGATCGATAATAGACGTAGAGATAAAGAAGAGTAAGCACATGACACAAATAATCGAGTAGACTTTGGAACAACAAGACAAAAATTGTAGAAATATTACTCTTTGTTGTTATTATATTATTATTATATTATATATTTTTATTATTTATTAAAAAAAATTTTATAGTGTTAACATAAAATTAGATTAAAAAAATTGAATTAAAAAAAAATTATTCATGTTTTATTAAAAAATAAAAGAGACCTTTGATTGGTTAAAATTAAATAAATAATAAAATATTAAAATAAATTAAATCAGAAAAATTTAATTAATAATTCTTAGTAAAGTTTTTGTTAAATGTATTCAAATAATATCGTAAATTTTCAGTTCATTATTTCAAATAAAAAATTTTTGATTGGTTAAAAATAAAATAAAAATTTATCAAATAACCTTTGGAATTTAATTTTTCTTTCCAAAAATAAATATCTAAAAACTATAAAGATAAATTATAATTATGTCAAAAAATTATTTTCACAATAATAACAGAATAGTTCTATATTAATAATAATAATAATAATAATAATAAGAATAATAATAATAATAATAATAATAATAATAATAATAATATAAGTATAAAATCTATAATATTGATTAAATAACTTTTAGTCTGATAATTCATTCTTTGAGTGCTTTGTTAAAATTCATTGAAAAATTGATGTGTAATGTAATTAAGTCTTTATTATATAATAATATTATACAATGATTGAATTTATAATCGACTGGGCACTTAATAATTGACTATTTACCTCGTAAATATTATTGATTATTATTGTAAATATAAAAAATATTATTAATATGATAATTTATAATTTTTGTAAATGCTTATTCAAGCTTTGGTATTTTTAGGAATGCCAAGAGTGTCACTGAATTCTGGTCAACTTGGAACATACCCGTTCACAGATGGGCTCGAAGGTATTACGAGGGTTATTAAAAAAACATTTTCCCATAAACAATGTAGGCACATTTTCAAGCCCCTGCTCAAACGAAAGTACAGTAAATTGTCAGCGTCAATTGTCGTATTCTTTATCAGTGCGTTTTTCCACGAATTCCTCGTATCCGTTCCGTTGAGAATGTTCAGACTGTGGTCGTTCACGGCAATGATCGGTCAGATTCCGTTTGCCATGTTTGTCTCCAAGTATCTGAAGCGCAGCGAGGCCGGAAATGTGGCCGTCTGGATTTCGCTGATAATAGGACAACCGTTGGCGCTGATGATGTATTTTCACGATTATTACGTGCAGAATATGCTTTCATAGTGCCCAAAGTGCTCTTAGAAAATAAAACTCGACTTTATTCGACCATTACGGCTTTCAGTTTTAATATTTTCTTCATTATCATTATTGTTATCGTTATTAAAATTATAATTATGTTATAATAATTTAACAGTTAATGTAGTTCAACTAACTATCACGAACTCAATACAAAGACTCTAATTATTTAAGATGAATTAAAGATTGAGATTGAGGTTTACTTAGACATATCCGTATCGAACAAGATACCTTGAATCGAATGAGATAAAAAATTAAGCTGGTTCCAAACTCTGTAATATATATTTAAAATTTTGCTATTATTAAAACATAGAAAGCTTATCGACCAATGGGAGTCTAATTTAATACTGAGACTAAGCTATGATTCGTCACCAAATAGTGAGAATTTAAGAGGATTCTCAAGTGGGCAAAGAGTTATTACTTATATTATTTAGAAAGGTTCTCTGACTGAACGTACACGTTTAGAGAGTACCAATAGTTTTATTATTTAAAGTGATCTAAACTGTATTATTATATAAGAGAAAGAATATTACAATTTATTTGACCAAAGAATTCAAAAATAAACTTTATCGACTTATGAGATCGAAGATAAATAAATCAATCTTACTTTATATTGATTGATGGTGAATTCTTTAAGCGAATAATAATTGTTCTGAAAAATTTTTATTGACTAGTAATAATTTTTTATAAATTTAAGCTTTAAGTCGCGATCTTTCCTCTTTCGTAATGGTTGGTGCTGACGATTGAAGAAAAATAACCAGTTCAACAATACAAAATTTTTATAAAATCACTATTTGTCACAATAACAATTGGCGGTTAGTTTTTATCAATTTTTTAAGCATATAGGCTTAAAATAAAAAAAATTTGATCAATATTTCACATATTTTTTCAATAAAATAATAAACATTTAATTTGCCCTCCCCATTTGAATATCTGAAGACAGCTTTCAATTCTTGTTGGCATGATAAATGACTTGATAGTTTCAAAAGAAATCCGATGAATTTGTCAAAATTTGCTCTGTAAAAGTTCCACATCTTTTGGTTGTCTTTTTCGCACCTCATTTTTCAATGGGATTGAGGTCAATGCACTTTTAATGATGTCTTTGCTATGATCAATTCGAGCCATTTTGGGTCTTCGGTGAGTTTGTGTCGAACAAACTGCGAATTAACCTTACAAAAACAAAATACCTCGGTCAAAATGTGGTGTGCAGTAGTTTGAGGAATGCCCTATTCCATTTCAATCAATTTCACCAATGATTTTTTATTATTTTTGATAAATTCACGCATTTTTTCAATTTTCTCTTCCAATAATCCAGTTTTTGGACGGCCTGGTCTTTCGTCGTCATTCATGGTCTCCCTACCCGATTCGAATCGCCTGAACCACTCGTATGCTTCCGTACGAGATAGACATTCATCAATATGCGTAAATTATAGAATTTGATGTGTTTCGGTAAAAGATTTACCAAGTTTAACATAGAAGTCAATTGCAGCTCTTTGTTTGAAATTCATTTTCTAACCGAAGTATTAAACAGACTAACAAAACGTAGCAATTACTCACGTTGTTGATATCCTAATGTCATGAAATTTTTATCGGTTGTCAATGAATGACCACGTTATCTAGGGGTATAATGTTAAAATAAATGGAGCTTGTAGTTCTATTTTTTTTAAAAAGTTTGGTTATTTTTGGAATGAAGGTTATATGTTTCTGAGACATCCAGACAGAAGGTGCATGACACAAAGCTTCATAATGTGATTCATGGGACTTACACGCAGTCATTTGAGAAATATAAGGTCTTACAATATTGTGAAGCAAAATTAGTTTCTTTTTCTTTATCACCCGAATGTTTATCAAGAATTTTTTCTGTGCGTGGTCTCAATTTCCTGATAGTATAATTGTTATCTCACAGGGTCACTTTTAAGAAACCTTAAGAAATGTCATGAAAAGCGCACTGAAAAGAGCCTGTATTTGTAAGCAGCAAAATGGTTGCCATTTGACTGACGTGGTTTACCATACATAATCCTGAAATAACTCCTGTATGTATACTTGTAAATAAAACAATAAAAAATTAAAAATACA
>JBBMKC010257262.1:0-10032 GCA_037834085.1 Bipalium vagum | reverse complement strand
TATTGAATGAATTATATCTATCAATAACCACTTTGTGTTCTTATTTGTAATTTGTAATAAATATTTAAAATTATAACCTTTACAGTTGTTTTTCATTAATTCATTTTCCTCGCCAATTCTACTCGCTCACCCTGTACATTGATGGTTTTATCTGATTATGCATTATTTTGATGCAATATCCCTCGATTTTTCCTTCCATAAATCTGGTCGTTTTAGTTGGATACTCTCACAATATTCCTTTTTTGTTAATTTGGAAGGAAATCTGAATGCATCACACTGTTACAATCGTAAAAAACCAGTCAATATGACTTTGATTTTTGACCGACTCTGTCGCAGTTTTTTTGGTTTTTCTCCTTTTCGAGCTGCAAATTCGAAGACTGCTGACTTGTTACCAATTCATACTTCTATACCAAGTCTCGTTGCCAGTTATGACGCGTTCTTATGAAGGTTGGATCAGTTAAGATTGTATAACTCATATCTTCAGCTACCTGTTTTCTATACTCCATTTGGAAAATACTGAGGTCTTTCGGAACTAATCTGGCATCGATGTGTCTCATACCATAAAATATTCTTCATCATCGTTAATTTGTTCGGAAATAACAGAAATAACAGAGAAAAAAATTAATAACTCCTAGTTTTGGGAGCAAAAAATAGATTGGTCGATCAAAGTAATAAAAGATCGCAGTGTAATAACAGGTGATTCAGTGATATTAACAAAGGTTTTTTGATATGAATTGTGCTCGGCTTAGAGCAACCTTGGGGAGCTGCAGATGCTGTAAACCACTTAAGTATTTTATCGAAAATCTGATTAAAAGTCAGCTCAAAGTAATTTTATGTTTTGTGTAAATTAAATAATTAACTGATAGATTTTCATTGATTTATTTTGTGTTTGTTGATTATAATTTCATTTCATTATATTCATTTCATACGTTGTCAAAGTCGATGAGGTGTGATTTAGAGACTTGGTATTTTTTGCAGATCGTTTTTGAGTCAATACTGTTGGTGCGTTACTGTGATCGACTGAATAAAATCTTTAGACTTGCCTATTTTCTTCTGTTTCGTTTTGTGATTTTAAATGGGTGTTGGGTTATTAGCGAACACAACTAAAAGAGTCGGAGTGAGATTAGTCTTTTGAGAACTTGGTCAATATAAATATTAATAATACTTTTAAGTTAAAAAACAAAGATTTTGTTTTGTATCAAGTTCGTATAGAATTTATAACTTCAAAAATCAAAACCTGAAAACCATATATTATTTTTTTAATTTACGACAAAAATTAGAAATAATTTTTGAAATATTTTTCTTTCTTAAAAATGTTAAGTGAAAATGTATCTTTTTTATCGGAAAGCATAATAATATTGTAAAAATTATAAAAATTTATTTAGTAGGATATATTCATGGTAACCGAAGAACCTTTACTAATGATAATTATAGGTTATAGAATTTATTTGTAATGGAAACTCTCATAAGCTGTCCATATTACAGATTTCAAGAAAACTATGCTGAAGTTTTTCAAAACACTTTAATTGAAATTCAATGAATAATATAATTAATTTGTTTGAATATTCCATCAGTTTAAATAGGTATTGATGAGAGTATAAGGACACAAGTACCTAATTGATAAAATCAGAAAGGCGCTACTTTTTAATTGTTCTAAAAATTAAAGAGTAAAAATAAATAAAAATGAATTCAGAAATATTTTTGAAGAAGGAGTCAAAATTTCTCAGTGGACAGAGTAATAATTGAAAGGCTCTTGCCCTAATTAGACTTCAGTGACGTTTCATAATGAAGGAGAAATTCTGAAAAAGGTAGAACTTATAGAAAGCTCTTGAAACTATCTGAACTGTAAAATAAATTTGATAATAAGATTGGATCAATTTTTAAATAAAATTTTGATTTTAATAAAAAATCAATTGATAATACAATAAATTATGTGCCAAATAATCTTATGACGTATGAAGTGGTTTGATTTTTTGTTTAACTTCTTATGTATAAATAATGATATTATATTTTATTTTATGTTTTCATAACCAAAATTATTTCATAAATACCTCAAAAAATAATTATTTAAAAGATGGATAAAATTTTTTTTATTATTTTGATTTTTCAATTATTATTTTTTCGTTAATATTCTTTTCTATTAAAAAGTTTTCATTTTTTAAATAAATATAATTTATGATTGAAATATATTAAAAAACAAAATTACTTTGATTTTATTTTCTAATGTTTATTAATAGTATATTTATAAATAAAAAACGTCATAAAAATTATGTTATATTATTAAATTATATATTCCTAAATTAATTTTATTTATTTAATATAAATATAATTTTATTATTATTTTATATAAATTTTTTATAGTAAATTTTCTTAATCAATAAATACTTTTGTTTGGTTTTCACTGAAGAATTTCTTTCTCATCATTATAAAAATTAAAATGAAATAAATTATTGAAACAATTATATGAAGCATCAGTAGATTCCGAAAAATATTACTATATAAATAATTGAACATGCAATGGATAAATAAACAACGCTCAGATTCATCATTATCATTCATCATGCATTTATTGATCCTCCACATCCATTGATGACCACCAGAACAAAACGAATGGGATATTGTATTCCAAGTAAAATATAGCCACTACCAGACAAATCCGATGAGATGGGCTCAAAAACCGCTCTATTATTTTGTCACAATGCATTATCACCGGTTAATAAGAATTACCACGATTTGGTCACGCAACCAAGAGGAAATTGATTTTGATTTGCCGCCTGCCAAAGTTATTGTATTTATTCCACTTTATTTTCAGGCCTGTTTTGATGATTTTTTGCTACTTGAACACCATATTGTTTTGATTAGATCATATCGTTTTCCTTTTCTCGTTGTTTGAATTAGAAAGCAAAATTCCATCGATGGCCACATTCGGTGGACATCGCTAAAGGATCTGATGTATTGTACTTCATTTTACTAAGCTAGTCTAACTTCATCAAGCGATCGAAATAATAATACGAGAATTGACAGAACAATAATAATGGCATTAATATAATAATAATAATAATAATAATAATAATAATAATAATAATAATAATAATAATAATAATAATTAAAATAAATAATTATTATATTAAAATTTAAAATCAAATAATATAAATACCAGATTAAAACAAAAAAACAAATTCATTAAAATATTAAAAAAAAACCAATCAATTAATTTTAATTTCAAGGTGATAAAAGTAATAAGAAACGACTTAAAAATAATTAATAAAATAATTTTATTTAATTTAAATTCCATCCTATTTTTCCTGAAATAAATATAAATATAAATTAAATTGTTATGTATTTTTTAATAAGGAATATACACTTAATATAATAACTAAATTATTTTTTAAAAATACTAAACTGAAAAATTAATTTATTTTTATTTTTATTTTACTACTAGTGTTTGAAAAATAGCTTCAAGCTGCAAAGTGTTAAATAAAAATGGTTTTGAAGTTCAATAATTAATTTCTGGATACCGAAGATCTGAAAATTTAAACAAAATTCTTTTCAGATGATATTTTATTCTACGAAATGGCGACAGTGGATATTTCAATATCACCACAAAACAATACAAAAGTTCCAACAAAAGTTTCTTATTGATAATTTGATTATTTTTTTTAATAAAAATGTTTCATTGTTGAACACATTCCAATTTAAAATACCTTTAAAATTTCTTATAATTATTTTTTAATCTAACTTTAAAGCTAATTAATATTTTCTTTTTTTAATTTACTTCTTATTTATGTCTTAATGAAACTATATGATACTCTGAAAAAGTACGAGAAAGGACATAATATTTAACAGTATTATTAGAACAATTTAAGAGAAGTTTGTTTGAATGAGACAAATAATTTTGAAAATAATTATAATTATAAAACAATAAGTGTATAATTTCTGTAAACCTGTATAAATTGCATTTTCCAAAAAAAATTAAACTCACTTAACGAAAGTAGAATTTAAGAAAAATATTAAGTATTAAGAAAACGAAATAATTAAAAAAAGAAAAGAAAAATGGGTACATTAAGTTTCTAAGAAAACAGAATTTTGCTACTTTAAGATGAGAGTAGAAAAAAAGATTAAATAATAGAAATACACATCCTTCAACAGAATAAAATTGCTGTAAATTCCACAGGTTCTTTAATAGACGTTTTTAAATGAGTAGCAATATGTCTAAAATGTAATATATCATAACCAAAATAGATACTTCTGAAATACCAGGATGAATCTTGCATATTTTTCTGACACGCTTGAGTATAATTTGAAATTCACTGCATATTAAGAAATAGTTAGAAAAAATGGTATTGAAATTTGAAGATTTTTACAAATTTTCTTTACTAAAGAGGTAACATTAAAATGTACAATCTAGTCCGGATATTACAAAAAAAATTCGGATATTACGAAAAAAATTACTTCCAATAGCGCATGGACAAAGAATTACATATTATTAATTTCTGTTCTTTCGAAATCGGTTATTACGAATTTTCTTTTGTGATGACAAGAGTTTCGTAATATCTGGAAAACAAGGTGTCTGGTAAATCACATACCAAAAAGAAAAGTTAATATCTCTGATGATTTTAATGCAAATTTAACAAACTTTTTAAAAAATATAAGTGTAATATTCAAAATTTAAATTTAAATGAAATCAATAATATGCCAATTAATTTAGATACTAAAATTCAAGTTGTAATCCTAATAACGAAATATGAGTCACCTATCATGGTGAATTGAAAAGACGTGGAGCAACGAATATTCTAGAAAAAAAATAAATTTTACTAACTTAAATAATCAAAATCTTAATAAAAAACCTTTAATAAAAAATATCTTAATGAAATTTTTATAAAATAAATTCTTTAAAAACTTTATTAACCTAAATAACAAAAACCATAACAAATAATGTATTATATATATTTCTTTTTATACTGTATTTTTCTCAAAATATTTTTTTATTATTCTATATGTATGTTATGAAATTTAAAAATTAAAAAAAAATCGTAATGCTATAGGATTACACCGGGGATCGCTTAATGGCCTGAAGTAGTTTGACCCTAAGGCACATGGGTTGAGAACTAAAAAGGTCAATAAGTAACCCTCAATGAATCAATCAAGGAATTGTATCCTGACTCATTCGCTAATCTACACGACAATATCCTGAATAAAACAGACTGCAAGCCTCAAGGCAGGAGGGTGAAAAGAGATATCAGTGGTTTTTTTTTCTTGTACATTTTGTGTGTAAAAACTTTAAAAGATGATTATGGATTTTTTTATTCTTTAAAAAGTTTGTAAATGTTTCTGAATGGGTTCTTCACAAAGACTTAACATATAAAAAGAGTCAATAAGGTATTTCGAAAACTCATAAGATCTTTGTTTTTACTTTAAAGTTTTTGTGATATTATTATAATTTTATAACTTATTATATAGAGTATTTCTCGGAATAATTAGGGACTGGTGTGTTAAGGGATTTGTAAAATCTCAATTCTATGTTCAGAAAAGTCTTTTTTTGTCTTGGTTTTCTTTTTATGTGTTAATTATGAGCATGTTATTTGTGTTGTATTCTGTGGTGCCAAAGATTGGTGAAAAATAAATTAGGTTTTTCTTGCAATTATTCATAAATTTCAGAATCCAAGAAGACCAAGGCAGCAATGCAAAGGCGATGAAAAAAGTGAAGACCAAAAAGAAATGAAAAAAGAAGATGGTACAAAAGTGTGATTAAATAAAGTATTTTCATACCATTATGTCATTATATCACAAATTCCTCAAAAGCTGCTCAGTTGAAGACAGTGTGCGTCCAGGAATGCCTTATAAAATAACGGAAAATAAAATTAAATACGTTAAGCAAATTTTGAATAAGTAACCTTCAAACAATATTCGGGTTGTTGTACGAGTATTACATCAAATTATACGAGAAATCATTGATTATAAACCATACATGATGCACAGTGTGTAACATTTATATGAGAAAGATATGAAATTTCATGTGAAAACATAGCGAAAGCTGATACCGATTCTTGAAGATTAGACAAATATTGACAACATATTTCTTTCTGATGAATCAACTTTTTACATTTCAGGATTTGTGAATTAGCATAATTGCCGATATTGGTCCTTTCACAACTTTCAAAGTTGCTCATTTTTCACCCAAAGTGAATGTATGGTGTGAAATGTCTAGCACGCAAATTGGGGGACCAAAATAAAAAATAAATGGTCAACAGCTGAACAACATTCGCTAGCAATCTCAAAACCAGGTTTATTCCCAGAAAAAGACCTAATTGCCTTAGGAGTCTTTTCTTGGAAACTCTTAAAACTATTGATTCTGAACGCTACTATCAACAATTAGACAGTTTATATTGCGCTCTTCAAAAATAATATCCAGTTTGGTTAGCATAAAAGGTTTTATTCTTCAACATGAAAATGCTAAACTCCGTGCATAAAAAATGACAAAAAAAATTAAAAAAGCTGTGTCATGAAGTCTTGCCACATCCACCATACAGCAAACACACCGCAGCTACAGATTATCATCTGTTCAGCTCAATGAGTCACTTTCTTAAAGTGAAACAATTCTGAAAACGTGGACAAATGACTTATAAATGTTTTTTTGATCAGAAATATCCAGAATTTTATTCCGATGGCATTTATTCTTTGATAGATTGATGGCAGAGAGTAGTTGACACTGAATGAGAATATTTAATCAATTACTGTTTGTACGTTAATAATAAAATTTATTTTGGGGTTTTGCTTATTGGATTCCTAATAAAATCACTTAATAATTGAAAAGATTATAAAAAAACACTTTTTCATTATATATATTCATCGTTAAACATCAACAAAACTTCACAATTGTGCAGGATAAAGGTAGCCATCATGTAGGTTAATTTAACAATTCTCTCAAGAACCAGACTGCAATCATGTTTTCCCACAACTATCTTACTCTCCTGACATAAACCTTATGGATCACCTCTTATTATGAAATATGGAGTCTAAGAGAAAAATGAGATATTTAAATCCGTGCGAGAAAAAACTGTTCCTAGAACAATATAAAATTGTCTTCTGAGTTGAATATTTGGTTGTTGGTTAATTTCAAAAGGCTTTTTAATATTAAAGATTGGTCAAATAAATATATAATATAAGCTTGCGCAACGTTGGTAGGAATATACTATTAATTAATTGTACAGATGTTTGCATGCATCGTACACAAGCTTATACATGGTTTACACGATTTTGAAATGGTTGTGATGATTTATATGTCGATACAAAGACTGGACGTCCGTATGCTAAAAATCGTCCACATATGGTGGAAAAAGTAAGTGAAATCATTGCTTTGGATAGTAAACTGACTGTAAGAATGTTTGCAGAAAACTTAAATCCAAGTGTCTATCCTTTGGACAACTTTAACAAAAGATTTTGGTAAAAGAAAGATTTGTTTCCCATGCATTAAATGAAAACCAAAAAAAAGTTTGTGTAAATATCTCCTCAGCACTGTTGAAAAATTTCCGGATTATATTGATTCAATTATAACTGGTTTTAAGAAGTGGTGTTTCAAATATGACCCAAAACTAAGTGTCAAAGTGGTGAATGGAAGTCAGTAGATAAGCTGAAACCAAACAATTGCGTTTTTAAAAATCAAGAATTAAGAATATGCTTATTACATTTTATGATTCAAAAGGTTTAGTCCACAAAGATTTTATTCCAAATGGTCAAACTGTTAATGGGAATAATATCTAAATTTTTTACATCCTTTGTGGTCAAGAATTGTTCGATTTGGGACTGAATATCAAGAAGAAAAGCAGTTGTTTCAATTGCACTATAATACCCAGCCTCACAAGGCCATAAAAGTTTGTGAATTTATGACCAAAAAGAAATTGTGATTGGACATTCCTTATATTTACCTGATCTATCACCATGTGACTATTTTCTATTCTCAAAACTGAAATTCGCATTGATAGGTGTATTTTATGATGATGTTCAAGCTATTCAATCAGCCGTGACACGACTTCTCCAAAAATTCTTTTGTTTTCTGAATATTTGTAACTTCAATAATTTGTAAAGGTCAAAATGATATGCCAAGATTTTATTCGCATAAAAGTCAGGGACGCGTAACAAAATTGAAAAATAAATAGATCCAAACCATTAATTATCTTTAGTTGAAAACTTTGTTATTGTAATATTCTTGTAAATTTGTTTATAAAAGCAGAGAACACCTATGTTTCGCTAAACGAATTCGGAAGAAAATGTTACTATGACCTCATTACATTTATAATCGGAGCCAGAGGGTTATGGATCCGTCAGACTACCAAAGAATCGGAACATTAGGATTTAAAAAGCTGAAATCAATACAATTATGAAAAATGTGCAGTCAGGACAATAATATATGAAAAAATTCAAAGTCGGAGCTGAATCTAATATCTGAAATTACACCAAGTCAATAACAAACATATTAATATCATTGATTTGAAAAAAACCACTGTTTTTGCTTTATTCAGTTTTTCTTTTTTTCCTACGAGAACAAACGGTATTTCAACACACTTTTTTGAGCATAAATATGGATTTATGTTAGAATAAAATTTTGTGCATAGTCTCAGAACAACAATAGATCCCTTTTCTCTAATATTATTTATTTGGTTAACCTTAAGTTCTTTTACATAAAATTCCATTTTAATTTGTTATTCAAATTCATTTCTTAATATTTTAAATTGTAAAACATTTTGTTCATTTAAAATTAAAAAATATTAAAAACTTTTAGACATTAAAAAACATAAATAATAATATTGAAAATGACAATAATAATAATAATATTATTATTTGCAAAAAAGTTGAAAAAAATTATATTTGTTTTTAATCTTTAAATTTTAAATAAAAAATTATTAAAAATGTTAACTCGTTAGAAAACAAAAATAATAATATTGACAATAATAATATTAATAATAATATTATTATTTGCATTAAAGTTGAAATAAAATTTAAGAGAATCTTTTCCATTTTTCAATTTATAAAGAAAATTTTGATAAATATTCTCTATTTATTCAATCCAGAAAAGTTTTCACAGATAAATTATATAAAACGAATAAAGTATAAACAAATCGAAACCCAACTCTTTATGAGTTACTAAACAACCCAAACCGGAAGCATTTACCTGGAGGGGAAAAGATACATTTTCTCAGGAAACTCAACTGCACGAAGCATACAACTGAAGCATGAAATGGAAAGAGTTTTTTTGTGCCGTTTGCGTGCTTGGTTATCAATTTCATCAAATTCCACAACAAGCACAGCTGCCGTTGATGAAATCCATAGGCGAGTTTCTCCAATAGCTTACAAGACTCATTAGTAAACAACGGTGGCAAAATATTTGCTTATAAATCACTTGCGCTCGATCGCCAATTAGAGCAAAGATTTGTCCAGGAAATATCACTTCCTATTTATCGAAAGCAAATAAGCCGGGATGCCTCATCAACTTATTGATAATTCACCCAGCTTCCTTTAAAACACAACTGGCCTTACAATTGAGTCTTGCTCAGTTTCACTCATCATTCATAAAAAAATAATTTCTCAAAAATATCCTCTTAATTGATAAATTATCTATTAGGTAATTTTATTCTCATTATTTATTTCATCATTTCATCCAATGGCTTTTCTATGATAACTGTTTCTAATGATTTCCCCATTGATTTTCGTACTAGAGTACTCGAGATCTTTTTTTTTATTATTTTATTATTTTTCAAGAATCAATGATTGATTTACTTCAGTCTTATTAACAATTTTTATAAATCATTTCGAAAACCCAACATTCTTCATGTATCAATGGATGTGACTTTTATTATATGGAGATAGAATTCATCATATAAATACTTGATGAAGATATTGTGAAAACCACGGAAATCTTAATAAAATAAAATGAAAATATTTTCCGCTACTTTTTTTTTTTGATTTTTTAGAATCAAAATATAATGAAAGTGTGTGTAAAAGTATTCATATTGATAATTAAAAATGAATATTATT
>JBBMKC010257261.1:0-20236 GCA_037834085.1 Bipalium vagum | reverse complement strand
TTGAACATTTTGTATGACCCAAAGTTGGGTTTTCTTTCTTAAATAATGTTATTACCTGGCGTTGAAAATCTGTTATTACAATTGTAAATATTTGTTTATTTAATAAAATGCTCAAAACGGACAATCATTTCTGAACAGAGAGAGGCAGTATTATTTTTTATTCAAATTTTCATTGGAATAAAATTAATTATTATATTTTAATCGAAATTTTCACATGATTTATGCTGTTTTCAAATATTATATGAGTTTGTAGAAATATTTTTAAACCAATTATATTTTCGAAAGATATCGAATTTTATTTTAACAGTTAAATATAACAAGTAAAGACTTTTTTCAACATAAATCCCAATTAATTTAATAATTTGTGAGCCATATTTTCTGGAGATTTAAATTAATTATTATTTTTAATTATTTCAATTTCCTTTTTCAAGTTCAAAATTTTTTATTTTTATCATTATTTTTGACTTTAGATGGATCGAGATCGACAAGACGACAGATTCTTTTTTCTATTACCTCAATCGGAAATCACTCGCTATGGAAATCGAAATAAATAATTTATTTTACAAATAAAATTGCATTATATATTAAGCATGTTTCCCAATAAAGTAATGGCTTTAAAATGTTAACGTATAATAAATATTCAGAGAAAAATTTATATTTCTTTATAAATATTAAAGACTTAAATTATAAAATGTTAATTAAAACTGCTCATATTGCCAATTAAGATATTATTATTTTATAAAGAAGGCAAACAATAGTTTTTTCGATATTCCGCTTTTATTTTTTAAAAAATATTGTTAAACTGAAATTTTCTATTACTTCATTAATATACATAAAATAAATAAAGACGGTAATTAAAATATTACATTAAAGATTAAATATATCTTTTTTGTACGGCATAAAATTCAAAATATTTGGTATCCCATTTCATTAATAATGGTCAAAATTTTGGAGCACATACCTCTTATGGTATCTCGCAAATGTTCAATAGGAGATAAATCTAGTGAATATGTTCAAATTATTGTTTCCACTTCTGATTCTTGCCAAAACTTTGCTATTAACGTAATGGTATGCTGTCCTGCTTTGACTTGTTGAAAATTCTGCCTGAAAGTGTTTTCATTAATAAACATAATGCCATCTCAGAATTTCATTGATGTATCATAGAACATTCAATGTAATACATAATAAAATGTAATAATATTTATATGTAATCACAAATAAATCGATATTATTTTTCACAAAAGATCTTAAAATAAAATGATAGGGTTTTTTGATCATTATTTTTTACTCCTTATGAGTTTCCAGAGATAAAAGCCCTGGTTAGGTTTTAAAAGGCAACGAATGCTACCTCAGTTATTCGTAGTTTTTCAAATCTGGAAAATCCAATTAGTGTACGGTAACCAACTGGTGAGCTCATTGAGCTGAAAAGGAGGAGACAAAAAAAGCTTTAAAAACAGAGGAAGAAATTTTATTATTTACAAAATTATTTTAAATGAAAACGTAAAAATATTAAATTATATATATATATATATTATTTAAAGGAAGTATTGAATTATGAGTTGTTGCACTTGGATTCCGCCGAACTAGGTCAGCGATAAAAAAAACTCTTCTGGCTGACAGGTGAAAAACGTTTCTTTTTTGTTTTTTCTTTGTTTCTTTCATTAATTTTATTTTTTCTAATGATTGATTAATCAAATTGCTGTATAATTTATTTATTATGATTCAATTCACATTAAATTATCTTTTTCAATTTTAATCGACTTCTTTATTACCTTTATTATTATTGTTATTTTCGTTATTATTGTATTGAGTGACACATGTGAACGGGAAATAATTGGTCATTTTTAGTGGAATATAACAAGATTATGAATGAAGTTCAGAGAGATGTTGCCTTTTGATCGTGACGTGTTAAGTGATTAATAATGACTTCTTTATGATTTTGAGTTGAAGTTTAATAAATTTTAGCGTGAGTTAAATGAACATAGGTGATTAATATGAAAATTCAATATGTAATTCACCACATCCTTTTTCCTTGGCTTTTTATCCTTTTTTTTCTTAATATGGAATCCTTTATCATTTTTTTGACACTTTTGTTCGGAAGTTCTTGAAAAATGGTAAGAGTTTCCAAAATATTGATCCAAAGTTCTATTTTATTGTATAACCAACTCTTAAAATATCACCAATAGAGATATGTTGTCTGATTACCATTAGTTTTTAAAAAAAATTAATATGAAAAGTAATAAAATATCTAAAAATATTTATATGGTTATGTACTGATTTTCTAAATTTTTTATCTATTACTCCTTTTTCATAATATGAAGTCCAGACGAATCAGAAGACTAAATTCACAAAACTAAACTTTTTATTTCTTTTCACAAAAATGAAAATAATTAATAAATATTATTTTATTGAACTCAAATATGTCACAGTTCAATTGGTTTTCATTGTATATATTTCATATCCACCAATTCTGATAGCTGACAGAGTTTCTTTTTTAAGTTTTATGTTTATTTCTTGAATAGACTTCTCCTTTTCCAAATTTTCATGAAGTACACTGACCCGTTTTGTAAGCCATTCTTCCCAATCCGGTGAAATGTTTGATCCATTACAAATGCTGGAAGTGCTAATTGTTCTATCACTCTCGTCATATTTAATATTCCACACATTCATATTTGTATTAAATTTCTTATATTCATTCGTATTATCTGTATCAGATATAGTGGTCTCAATATTTGCTTCAATATCACCAAGGGTTTGAAAGCAAAGACTACTGAATATTTTAAGTAAATCCTTGCTAATTTTATTGAAATCCGGTTCATCTATAAGAAATATTATAGTCATGTTAGAATGATGTTCAAGATACAGATGGAGATATTGAAAAGATTCTGTATTACAACAACAATCATTGGAAGAACGGGAAATGGTTTGAGAAGAGTTAACGATGTCTTTGTATGTTTTTTGGGTGACACAAATTTTAAATATGAATACTCCATTTCTGGTTTGTAGATCTTCAGTATCCACTTGAACATGCTTAATAGAAGCAAAGGTTTCCTTACTGGTCTTAACCAAGTCATTGTTCAGACAATCAATCAAGAGACAGAATAAATTGGAAACCTCAACGGTAAACTGATTCATTATCAAACATTTCTTGTAAAACAAGCATCCTCCCAAGACTGAGATTTTGAAGTCACTGGCCTCTCTCTGCAAAGAATCAACAATACTGATCATTGTTTGATAAACAATCGGATCGAAAATCTGACATTTTTTATCATCATTGCAATAAAGAGAAGTATTAAATATCGAAGACAATTTACTCCTGTGATTTATCAGACTCATCAGTCTGCTGATGATATTGTGAATATAGTTATCTTTACTTTTCTGGGTTTGAAACAAACATGATAAGCATTTTTTAGTGTAGAAAATAAATGATTCGTAAAGTAAAGTACATTTTTCATGTAAATGATCAGAAACATTATCATCTGAATATAGAGCAAACGTTATAATACGAGATTCGCTTTTCCTAACCAAACCCAAATATGGTTCATGAATGCATGCTACTTTGGCACCGGAGTCCATATGAAGCACCTTTGGAGAAGATTGGAACAAATTTGATAAAATTTGACAAAATCCCATAGTATAAGAACATAGTGAATGTTGAAAATCCAATGAAGTCGATGAAGGATAAAAGAATAGAATGGCTTCAGTTGGATCAAAGTTGGAATCCTCTTTTCCTTGAAGAATATTATGGTCGTAGATAAATAGATATTCAGGCATTGCAAATTGATTCTTAGTTAATATAATTACATGAAACGTCGTCAAGTGATAGAATCAAAGGTCATCAGATATTTGTTTTAATATTATGATTCACTGTGTAACAAATTATATATAATTGATATTTATAAAGTAAAAGTCGTTAATAAAGATTTATTTGTAAATAGAAGAAAATATAAGGAAAATTTCATGTTCAAAAATACTTCTTATGCAACAGCAGAGGCATTCATTTTGTCCGTTTTCTAAAGATTAAAATAAAAAATATTTTAATATTTTTACTTAAGTATCAAAAAACATTTATAAAAAAAATTCAGACAGTACTTAAAATATCTTATTAAAAATTATTAAATTGTGTTTTTATGTTTATATATAATCAATATATATAATAATACATATATAATTAATATAATATATTTACTGAGAAATATGAGAAAAAAACAAAATTCACCAAAATTATTTTTTAGAGATTTTATTATTGAAAATCTTTATTAACACGCTTTGAGCTAATTTTTTTAGATATTTCAGTGTGTAACAAATGTCAAAACATAAATAAAATCAATAGTCAAAATTAAATCGAGAAACATTGACTTTTTAAAAAGCCACTAATTATTTTGTGTTATAAGATTGGTAAGAAAATAATTTCGTTTTTAACCTGTAATATATTATTAGATTCTCAGACGAGAAGAAAGTGTTTTAATCAAAACTCGAGGCATGTCAAGCAAAATACTTCTTCCAACGCAAAATGAGTTTATTTATTCCAATGATCTAGAAGTTTGGTCTTCTGAAATATATAAGATAACGAAATGAATTCTGAACAGCACTGTTGTTATAGAAATTTTTCTGTTGCAGGAAGTACAAAAGATGTTAAAAAAACAAGAGTAAGCAGACGAAAAAGATGGAAAATATGCTGGATAAGGCAGGATTTCATGTCACAAATCATTCTGCAGGGATTGTTTTGCAACGTATGGCCCGGCATTGTTATCGATAGTTATTGGGTGTTTTCAATTGAATAATACTGAGCATAAAGATTGAAATTTTCTGCTCATTTCTTTGATTTAATTTTTTATCTCATATCACATTTTCTCTTTGATTTAAGAAACTGTAGTGCATCAGAGCGATCGTGGACTACCAAAACGAAACCATGGTCTTCTTTTGGTATAACCTTGAGTTTGCAAATTGATCTTGAGTTTCGCCAATGTTCAGTCACTGTGATCATCATGGGCTGTTGTTATTGTTCAACAAAATATGGAACATACTTCATAGCGATGGTTTTCCTGAAAAGCATTCAATTGAGGCTTCTATTTGCCAAACTTTAATGTTTTCCTAAGTTGGTGGAGATAGTTTAGAATTATTGTGTGACTCCAAAAGTGCAATTTCTTGTAATTGGCATTTTTCTAACATGGCCACCACAAATAATTAGAAATTAGTAATAATAAAGTAAATCCCATGAAAATGGACAAAATTTCTGCTCTATCAAATGGTAAATAAATTAATGCGTTTAAACAAATATGCTCATAAAATCAGTTGTCAAGTTTGAATACATAAAAACGAAATTATTTTCTTACCAACCTAATACAATAAAGATTTTATTGATTTATTGATCTCAGGTAAAGACAATAATTACTATAAATCAATAAAAATAATTTCTTACATTAGAAATAGTGTCTAATTTTCAAAACTAATTTTAAAATTCCTTTTTACTCTGTTAATAAAGGACATGTTTGAAAAAATACATTACTTTTTCCTAAATTTTTGTTTTGAAAATCAATTAATTTTGAAAATATGAGTTCTTTTTTTATATATGTTTTTCAGAATTTTTTATATGAATAGCTTATATGAATAAAAAAACTTCTAAAGCTATTTATTGTTTTTCGTTAATAAATTCATTTAATAATTCAATTTTTATTATTAACCACTGAGAAATAATTATCCAATTTCAATGAGGATAATAAAACAATTTTGAGTTTTTTATTTTGTTAAAAGAATTAACAGAAATTATAATATTTTGTTTTAAATCTATGAATTACTGAATGAAGTCTTGTTGGTGAAATAAAAAAAATTCAATAAATATTTTATCAACTTTTTTAGATTTCAATAAAGCTTGGTTAGCTAGATAGTTTTCTCTCCTCATTTTCACTTGAAGATTATAAGGGATATCTGGAATGACAATGTCGATCATGTGGGCAATGGAAAACACAACATGCTAAAATACGAATAAAATATATAAATTTAATAGTAATAATATTATTATTAATGATATTATTATTAGAAATATTAGCAAATATAATGAATGTTTAAAATATTTTGAAAAATTCAATACACTCTCTCGGAAAACTACTTAAAACGGAAGGATTAAATTAACTATTAAAATATTTTTAAATTAACTAATAATATAATCATAATGAAACAATTAATAGTTAATTTGAAAATAAATATAAAAAGTGAATAGATAAACTTCTTTGTAGGCTCAATTTATATTTATATTAATTAATTAAAAATTTTAGAATATTTAAATTAAAAAGAATGAAATTGGGATAGATTAATCAAATTTACCTCAAAAATAATAACAAATCCAAATCGTATTGCTAAAAGTTGCCAATAAGTGATTGTGTAATTTCCATGTTCATTACGGAAGGCTCGGTAACTATATAATTAAAATTAATAATAATAGTAATAATAATAATAATAATAAAATTTTTAATTATAAATATTGAAATAAATAATAACTCATACCGACATGACTGAGATAATGAGCCATTTGGTGCCCAAGATAATGTAAAATTAACATAACCTCTAAGGTTTTCATCATATTGATATCTATATATCACTTTTGGAATGAATTCTGATGTGAAAGCTATTAAAAAAGCCTAATGAAATAAGATAATATTAAATTTTTAAAATCATTTATTAAATAAAATATTATGAAGTCATGGTCAAATAATTTTATACACTTTAACGAGTCAGTATTGTAACAAGTCAGATAATAAGATAGAATTGTTATTATATTTGAAAAAGAAAAACTAAATAAATAAGAATTTGCTTAAAAAATCATAGTTATGAAACTTACGTTGGAAATAACTGATAAGTGAACGGTTGCATCCAATATAAGATACCATTTTCCAATATCTTGAGCTCTTTCGGAAATAGGTCTTCTAGTTTCACAGACAAGCTTTTTAGCATCAAGTCTGATTTCTACCCAATTATTCAGCAGGGCAAACACAGGAGCTAATGGAAACGCTGCCACAAATATTGTAATGAATCCAAACTGCAAAACTGAGCTTTTCGTTAAATCTCTTTTATTTCAGGATAAGACGTATTACCCATCTCTAAGTATTCCTCGAATAAGCCTTCATATTGAAGCAACTTGTAATCTTCTGCCCAGAATTTGATAAGTTGACTATTTACATCTTTGATTGACACTTTGTGTAGTCCTTTTGAGAATCGATAAAACCGAGTCAACATTTTCCTGGTGTTTATTATTAATTAATAAATTTTTAATATTATATATTTAAAAGGTTCTGTTAATATTTAATTTATATCATACATTTTATTTTAGTCATGAGAAATGAAAATCAACAGTTATTAATTTTCATTACTTAATTAAATTGAAAAATATCTTGTCAGAAGAAATATAAAGTCAAATAATGATATTTCATTCAAACGTTTATGTATTGTATGATCATAGTGATATGGAACTCTCAGCAGATAAGAACCTTAAAAATCCAGCACTATCATGCTTTATCATTAAGTAAATCATGTACCTTGGTCTTTCTTTTTCCGTCGGAGGACACAGGGTTTGTGGCATCTATTCTACCTTATTGCTACAATAAATGTTTACTTGTCCACCTTCATTTCCTTTATTACGTTAGCAATATTTTGGGAGATCCCATCATTAATTTTCTTTTCTAAATCATTATGAAATTTAGTTCTATCTTTGATTCATAACTTTTTATGTGGGTTTTTCTTTTTCCATTTAAATTATCTTTCTTATCATTGTCCTTAAATCTTTTGGCGATGTTTTTAATTGTTTTCTTACTATGTCCAAACAAATTAGAAAATTGTTTAAGTATTTTCCCTACTTGAAGAGTTACTGCTGCTCTCCAATCAAATTCTGAATTCATATTTAAAATTATCAAATTGATTTTTCAATAATTAATATTACCCATAAATTAGTTAAACAAATGAAGGTTACATGGATTTTATAAAAATACGATGTTTCATAAAAAATTGAAAAAAATTGTCGATTGAACTTTAAATATAAGTCTATCGATTTTATATTTTAAAAAATCAATTTAAAGTTAATGTTAAATATAAATGAATTGAAAGGTTTTAAATACGTTTTGACATTCCATTCATAAAAATCCATAGAAATTCCGGTTCTTCATAAGAATAACTTTCAAAGCTTTTCAGGAAGAAGTAAATAAATTTTAGAACACGATTAAAAATAAATATAAAAAATATTTCAATTCGTGATAAAAATAAAGTTATTATAAAAGAAATTAGTGAGATTCAAATAATTTAATTATCCTAATATTTTATATTCATATTTTATATTTTGATAAAATAGAAATAATAAATTTTATTATTTGTATTAAAAGGTTTTCTATGAATGTTTAATAATTTTAATATTTCCTATTTTATTTTTTAACAGTATGCAATATATCTGTTGTGAATTCTAAATTGAAGGCCTAGACATCTAATCTGACAACAATATAGGCTAACAAGGTTTCGAAAATACTAATCACTGTTGTTTCAAAGTTTTTAATATATCGATATACATATCTGTTTCCTGTCTAGCGTCATATTCTTAAGGTCAGGATTAGTTGAAAAATTTTCGTTTATATTTAAATTGTATAACATTATATATTATTATTGCAAGGAAATTTAAAATTCATCAGATTCGTTAAAATTGTAAAATAAATAAAAATTACGGGAAAAATATTTCCAAAAAATTATTGATAATCTGCTTTCCAATCATTATAATGGCCAATTGTTGAGCCAGCTCAAATAAACAACTTCCATTACTGCATTCTTCGTTTCGTAATCCAAAGAATAATGAATAATTTCCAGGATATCCATTAAATCTTAATAAAACTCAAAAATTACATTGCGAGATAAGTAAAACTTTATTTTATTTTAATATGTTTCAGAAATAAATATAAAATAATTTTTCAACAAGACGGAACTCCAGCTCATTATTAATATCTTGTAAGAGATTTTTAAAACTCAATTTTCCTAGAAGATGAACTGGTAGGACTGCACCGTTCCAATTGGTTGACAAATGTCCAAATCTAACACCACTGAGAACATCTGAACACACGGATGAAGAAAATCCCCAAAAGATACCCAAGACATGAAAGATATTTTTCAAATGGAGGATGCTAGAATATACATTAGCGTTAATGATCATTCTTCAAAAAATATTAAATTTTAATTTAAAAAGTTGGTGTCAAAATTTACAGTCTTATGTTGAATATATTTTATGGTATTCGATTTTAAAATCGGACACTTACTTTATACACATCCACTATAAGTGGTAAAATATATAATCGTTATATAGATAGTTTTAGACTGGTAAGTAGGTGGAGGGTAATGATGTAGAATGGAATTAAATTTTCTTAATAATAAAAAATTTTAAAAATTTTCTCAATTTTTTTATTTTGAATATTGCTATTATTAGGCAAATATTTACAAAAAATGTTTTACTTAATTTTGATAGTTTTATATGTATAACACATTTTTAATATATTTCCTATTGGTAAACGTATTAATTATTAATTCAAAATTAACAGACAAAATCAATAATTAAAACAAAAATACATTATACATTAAATTTTTAAATATTTTTTAAAATTCGCAATAAACTTTTTATAAGTATTTTAAATTTTATCTTAAATCCGCATTTCACAACGCCTTTGTATATGTTGATGGAAACGCAATGTCGAATTTATCATAAAAGAAAATTATATAAAATAAATAATTTGTTCTTTGAATAATGAAAGATAAAGACAATAGTGATTTTTTCGAACATTACAAAAAGTAGAATGATTCTAAATATCAATACATTACCGCAACATTTGAGAAAAACTTTTAAAAGATATTTTAAATGAATTTCTCTGAGATCTAAATTTATTTGTTGGAGTTGATTATTCAATTAAATAGTCTCATGTCAATGTCATAATATTTTGTTTTAATAAAATGTAACATTTAATGAAGTTTTATAATTTTCTCATTCAAATAGACTAGAAGAGAATGTTAGAGTATATAATTAATATTGTACTTACTATACACCATAAAAACCCAATTTGTTAAAATTAATTATAATAAAATAATAATATTAACAAAGTTTATTATAACGAATGTGATACATTAACACTTAAACCTTTCTGCTTTATAATTTCCGTAACTTTCTGAGATATGCTTTCAAAAAAAATCAAAGTTTCAGGTTTAGTTAACCAGGAATTCTCTTCTAATAAAAACCACAATTCGTCAACATTTTTGAATTTATTCATAAGAACTCACTTATTGAGAGACGTAAAAAAACTGTCGTTTGCATTTAAATCTGGAGTTTTTGCTGGTTGATTAATAGTAGTTATGCTGGGAATAAGACTATCTCCAAAGTCATTTAGGCGTTCAACTTTATTCTTTCCAATGTGTGGCAACCATTGTTCATTTACATAGTCACATTCTGACATGACTGAATTTTGTTACAGATAGTCATAATTTCAATGGTCATCAAGTCATAAAAACTATCTGCAATCAATTTTTGATGAGTCTCCTTTATGATGATTTTTCAAAGACACTGGGCCTCGACATTTTTCTGAATCTTCCAGATACCAATTAATCCATTAGATCAATTTTCAACATCAGGCTTCGCAATAGAATCATAATCTTTGGTGGATTACCTTTATTCAGTAGTGGCTGTTTTCTTCGCGGACATCTGTCATGATATCGTTTCCGCTGGAAGGGTTAGAATTCAAATCACCTCTCAACTTTGTCAAAATGACCCTTCCATTGATGATGACGAATCTATCAACACCATTTTAGACTCTTCAATTTCTGGAGTCTATTTATTTATCATTTCTGGAAATAAGTCTCATTCCTTCTTCTTTGATAATTCTTTGAACACTAGTATTTGGAATCTCAGTCTCCTCAGAAATACACATAATGCTAGAGGATCTCCTCTTCCAAATAGATTCCATAACTCTTTGTCGTCTGTCAACACATCCTTCGATATGCTTTCTTCCTGTCCTGAGTACCTGTTTCAAAAAATTTCTTTCGTAAGTCGTGTGCGTAATCTTTGTTAACATTGAATGCTACGCATAGACTTTCAATTCTTTCGTGCTGTGGCTTTATTTTGCCAATTTTCATGACAATCCTCTCGAAGTGGATTAAGATTAATATTTTCTTATCATTAGATAGCGCCATCTGTTATAATCTATAATACATCAATTAAACAAACTACACTGACAAATTAAAAGTGTAGTATGTATTATTAATACATTATATATTTTCCAATGTGATAAACTGAATAAGTATTATGGGTGAGTGGATTAGCTTCAGAGATGATAAGTTCATCTTAATTTTGTTTCAAAACTATGATTACCTGCAAGGTTTTTTTAAAAATGAAGATATTTACGAAAAGACGTGCCCAGCGTATCTTGTACTCTTACTTGTTTAAAAAAAACTAATTATCACCTTTTACCTAAATAATTTTTTAAAAAATTCTGATTTCTAAAATTTATAATTCTTTATAAAATATTAACTCAATGAAAATTGAAGTTTATTTTGATGTTGAGGGTTTGATAACAGTTCAATCTGGAGTTGATAAAGTTTTCCGTTCAAAGAATAGTTGGGCGATGATTTACCAAATGATAAGAAAGGCAAAAACTGCCTTGAAGATGAAAGCCGTACAAGAGAATCTTTTATTTTAGAAGAGATTTTAAAAACGATCGATTAAGATCTGGAAAATTTTTTATATAGAAGTTATGAAAAACATTTGGCCATTACGCTAGATAAAATCAAATTGATATTCTGCACAGATTCATAATGGACTTTAAGATAGCATTTTAAGATTAATCTACAACAACACTAATCTAACGAGAACTCTATAGTTTACTAAGCAAAATTTTCACAGTAAGTATTATTTAGTGGAAAAAGAAGCAAATCAAGCATGTCAAAAGACGACAAGTTTATCTCTGGAAAAACCATTATTCTAATTTATATACAAAAATAATTTTGCAGATCTAATGGAACAGAAAATGGTCTGTGATTTTCATGTTTCCTGTCCCTCAAACAATCATGAATGAAGAAAATATACAATGAGGATGAAGTCGTATATGTTGTTGTCTCACAAAGAAATTTGATATGAAAGATTCGCGTAGCTTAAAATAAAAAATGAAAGAGTATAAAATGCAATTATTAAAAATATATTCCCTTTTAATTCAAGAATTGCATTTATTGCTATCTTTAAAAGAGCTCTGCACCTTTATACATTCGAAGATTAAAGGTGGGATTATACAAGCTAAATGATGAAGTTGAATAATGAGTTGAAGACCCGTGTATGAAGATGATGAACAATACACTTAATCTGTAATATTACGTAAAATATTTTAAATTAAAAAGTTTCTAGATAAAAAAATATGATAAAAATATTATAATAACCGAATGGGAGTTATAAGTTTACATTGATTTCCCCATTGACTGTAATATGATTCTGTTAATGAATGAACTCAAAATTTCTCAATAAATTAGCTTTAGTTATGAATAAATAGGTAATAAATCCTATTATATTTTATTCCTTTTTACATAATATAATAGGAGAGACAAAATTTTTCAAAAAATAAAATCATATTTATAAATATAATAAATTATTTTTCTTTATTTATTAATTTTTTTATTTCCATTTTATACAAAAGATTTTTCGAAAATTATTATATAAATATAATTTATAATAGAAAATATTAAGGAGAATTTAAAAAATCATCATTGTTTAATTATAACTGTGGTGCAGATTGTCTTTCGATTTTAATATTAACTTTTAATGTGTTAATATATTTTATTTAAATTTTTAATATAAAAAAATTAAAAAATTAATAATAGTATAAAAAATAATTATTATTTTTTGTCAAGATTAGACAACTCCACAATTAGAGACTATTTAGGTAGTGTGATCAAAGGGGAATAAATTTTCGAAAATTTTAATAATTGATCAACGACTGAACAAGTCGGCTGGTCAATATAAATAAGGTAATGAGTCATTTATAGATTGTGCTAAAAGTGATAAATTAAATTGCTATTGTTAGGTAACCAAGAAAGTTCGCGTGGATTCTTGTAAGACTATTTTAAGAATGAGAAAAAGACTAATAAATTAACCTAACTTAAATTGTACTCATTAAAATAATTGATATTATTACAATCAATAACACTTACAAAAAGAAACAAGTTGATAAATACCATCTTTATAAAATTTAGTTTATAGAGTCGAAAAATTTACCAAATCCTACTTCAATTTTTTTTATTTTTGAGTTGCTTGTTTCGAAAATTAATTTTCACAGCGAAAAAAAGATGATAGCCTGTAGGAGAAATATCAGGTAAATACAGTGGATGTGCCAGAATTATTAAATGTAATGCTTCAATCTTCTCAGGGGTGAGTTTTGCAATTTGCAGTCTTTTATTATCATGTATCAATATCACTTTATTTCTGTTTATTAGACTTGATTTTCTTTGAAGCAGCAAATTTTACTTTATCACAGATAATCAAGAAGTTCAAATATTGTGTTACACCATATCGAGAAAGATGAGAATAGTACAGTGTTAGTCTGTGAAACTTCTACTCATTTGTTAATAAATGTTACATCTCAATGTGTGCGAAAGTTTCATCACTTACATTAAATATTTTGATTTACAATTGGTATGACAGTTTTATTAGATCGAAGTTTTAATTCATAAAACAAGATGTTCTAATTAAATTTAATCAATAAGCATTTTGAATTTGAATAAGATGTATAAACTTTTACAGAATTTGATCAATTAAAAAAATCAATAAAGATTAAATATGAAATCTCATTATAAAACAGTATAAAAATAAAAAGATAATTATTTTTACAAAATCCAAATTTATAAAATAACAACACAAAATTTCTTGATATCTGGTAGAAGTTATGTTTTTAATACTTATGTTGTTATTATTTTTTGAAAACCTCAGAAGATTTTAAATATTCAAGTTGTACGTCTATTTTATGATATTTATTATACGATAGGATTTTCAATGGATCTTTTCGGTCCATGGGCGAACCGTTTGGACCAACCAGACAACCCATCGACCTATAGCCCGGTGACTTGATTGATCTGTTTCTTTTGTTAATCTATTTTGTTTTTCCTAATTAATCATTTTTACTTATTCGATTATTTTGTTTTAATCCTGATTATTCGAGTATTCCCTTTTTCTTGATCCATTACTAGACTTATTTAAATATTTGACGTATTATTCGAATCACTTTTCTTATTTATTATTTAATTCTAATTTGACTATTATTAGTAATGAACTTGATAACCTTTGTATATTTCGTGATTTACTTTTGTGATTTCAGTTGATTGCTGCTTTTATTATAATTTGTTGTAAAACGAATAAAGTATAATGTTATTATTTGGACTTTTTTGTTTAAGGACACACAAACAACTTAAGTGAAAAGTCAGTAAACTTTGAGCTAAAGTTATAAACATAGCAAAAATAATATTAATATTTAAAATAATAAATAATAAATAAAAATAATAATAAAATTAAATGAACTCACTTTCCTTTGAAAAACGCAATATAAAATATTGACGAATAAAAATTAACAAATTGGAATAAATACACCTTCAAAATCAGGTGATCCTCAAATTCCGTTTGAGTTCGGTGCATTTCTGGAATACGCTGTTATCGATATAGATTGTAGATTAACCCTGCTTACCCCATTGAGTTAGTTTATAAGCGAGTTTTTCGTATACTCGCCCAAGGCACATGATAAGAATTAAGTTAACAATTGCGGCGCTTGTATTTGCAAATATTATTGCTTTTGATCGCAAAAGAGGATTTTGAAAAAGTGGAATAGCAATTAAGACTCGATAAATGATAACAGCTACTATGAAGATGATAATCAAGACGAACTGAAAATAAAGATACCAATGAGAATTTATTCAATTGATTAAAACAAAAAATATATAAACTTATTTGGGCAAATTGTAACAGCTTCCTTTCAATTAAATCGAATATATAATATACTGAGTATCAAAATGTAATCATTGGAAATTTCTTTTAATCAAAATTGATGGACATTTGGACATGGATTGTGTAACATGGTGTAATTTTCAGTATGTTCCAAAAATAATGGATCAATTAAATAAGATGAAAACATGAAGACCAAAAGCTTAATAATATTATAATTTTTCCATGAGTTTTGTTGAGGATGTTTTATGATGCTCGTGATTCTTACACGATTACCGTTCAAAACTAGTTTTTGACGGTTTTTCATCATTTGCTGAAGTGAATGGCCTAGTTTATCTCTAATTATCTTTGTTTTTTCTCTGCTATTTTAACTTTATAACATTTGAGAACATGTTGGTTGAATCAAAAGTTCTTTTAGTGAACATGTGGCTTACGGAAGCAATTTGAAGCTCAGACGCAATCCAACCATTGTGATCGGCACTTGTAGATGTTATGTTGAATTCATTTTTTATTGTATATCAAAATTCATTTGAGAAAATGATCACTGATATTCCCTAAAATAACTACAAACACATTTGAAATCAATGTTTTTTTCTTTTTCCTTTAGATGACCATTTTTCATCCTGTTCAGTTCATTTAGATAACCCAAAACTGTTCAGTAACTAACGTTGAGCTTTTCTCTCTCTCAATTTGTTAGGCTTAGATTTAAGGTAATCAACACTTTCAAATTGTCATTTTAAACTTCTTTATCAGCATGACTCTCATGTTCATCTCGAAAGCGTTGAAACCTTTAACATTTGGTACGCCCATTAACTGTTCCTTGACAGAAAAAGCCTATGGCTTTTTGTTAATTAATAAAAGACAATTATAGACAAGTCGCTCTTAGTTGTATTTTATCCATATTTGGATTTTTAACTAAAATGTTTTAATATTTAAATAAATATTACACTGTTATTCATATACAATTATTTGATATATTATTATTATTTAAAATATTTTTATTCCATTTAATAAAGTTCATTTGAACTTAATTTATTTGAGTTTTAAGTTGAAAGTCAAAATGGGACATTTTTTCCGGATAACCGGAAACAATAATAACAACATTTTTTAATATTTAAAAAATATATATTGATTTTTATTACATTTTCAACTTATACTATTAGTTAAAAACAATGATTTCGCAGAAATCTAATAATTACAAATTTAATTAACCATTGCATTAAAATTATTAATTATTAATAAAAACCTTAAAAGAGTACGAATATAAATAATTTTTCATCTTCATACAAAAATATTAATTATTTAAAAGTTCAGAAATGAAAATAGTTTCTATTGAAATGATGATCCATTAAATTTGAGGTCCTTATTCAATATTTAATGAACTAAAGCATAAATAATTAAAGTGTTACTTATAAGCTCGTTGCCATCAGTGTGCTTTCACTTTTTATTGAAGAATTATAATTATTAATCATTATTAATGATATTAATAAAAACTGTAATATGTAATATTTTTAATTCTGGTAATATCCATATATATGAATACATGGAAAGAATTTAATTTTTAATTTTAGATATTTTATTATATTTCTTCATTATTTCATTATCAATTATAATTATTAATTTTTATCTTATTATTGATTAATGTTATTAATATTATTATTTATTATTAATTACTTATTAATTAATTAATTAATTATATTGTTATAATTAGAGATTAAATAAAACTTTGTTTGAATAAAAAAATTTTGAACTCAAATCTGTTTTATTAATTAATATGAAAGAAGATCCAACTGACCACCACACCGAAAATATTAGTTTCGTTACGAGAAGACGAGAAAGAAAGAAGCTTCTGGAAGCTATACCAAAACAAGTAGAGCAATTATTTCATTTCTAGATCCGTAAATTTAATGGGCAGAACTCATCAGAACAAAACATTGGATTCAATTAATCGACGAGTGGCTTAGCATAAATGATCTATGTTTCATCGGTATTTTTAATCTTTTGCTTTTGGAAGAAGTTGCTACAATTTCAATAAGGAAACTACGACGAATGACTTTTTAACCAAATATGATAAATTGGAATAAAAAAATTAATTCATTAAAAATAAACCACCCTTCCATATTTTTCCAAAGAAATTAAATTTCAATGAAAAATTTCAAAGTTCTTATTTCACAGATTTTTTTCATGAAATATATATTTTTATTTCAAATATTGATAAAAATAAAATTCAGTAAGAGACAGAAAAAAATTTTTCATAAGTAAAATTCATTTACAAAAAAGTGGAACAGTTGTCTAAACTGACGATCAATCAGAATTCATTTTTAAATTGGTAAAATTATTTTATTTATTTAAAGTTTATTCATTTATTTATTTATTTAAGAAATTTGTGTAAATCAAACCAAAAATTCTTAATAATTTTAAAACGAATTTAATATTTCACAAATTGTAACAATTATGACATTATATTTTATAATTTTAAAGGTAAATAATTTTCTAATTATAATACACTTTTGTTTTAAAGATATAAACAAAGTAAAATTTTAAAATTATCTAAAGTTTATTTCTATCTATTTTTTTATTAGCATTGATTATTTTTCTATTTATTTTTTCATAATAAATGATGCAAAATTATTCTTCTCACCATTAACGTAATAACTGATATTCCTGTCATATATCTAAACAATCTTTTGATCTTTGGAAAATAGGGTTCCATTATTCCAGTAACTGGGTTTTTCTTCATCGAAGGACATAATACCGTATATTCTGGTCTTGGTCTCTGTTCTTCATCTTCATAATGGATAACATCCCAGTAATAAATCAAGGAGGCATGTTTACGTTTCCAGCTCTCCAAGAAAGACACAGCTACATACAATATTGATAAAATGTTTAGAAAGAATAATAATTATCGATTATAAAAATTGAGTCAAATAAGATCACTATTACCCCAAAATGCCATAAAAATCGAAAAGAAAATTGTTCCAGGATGATCAAACATATAGGTAATTTTTGAATAAAAACAAACATCTGAAAGATACCAATATGGACATCCTATGTTTTCATTGCATAATGGACACATTCTGTAGCTTTTATTACTTTCACAAATTTCAATTCTAAAAGTATAATAAAAGTTACAAATAATATTAAAAGCTATTTCAAACAAAAAATATATTATTTTTATTAATATAATAAAAATTATTTGAAGAAATTATTTGTTTCCTTTACAATTTTGGAAAAAATATTTTAATTAAATGTGCATAAGACTATTTCAATCAGAAATTGGGGAAGAAATTACACTTTTAAAACAAAAAATTACAATTTTAAACTTTAAAAATTTTAACTATATTTTCTTGTCTCCTCCCTTTTCAATGGCGCCTGCTAATGAACCAGGAGTCTTTGACTTTCTTTAAAAAATTATTTTTGTATCCTTTTTAATGGATTTCAAAATCGACCAAATCTTCAGCTGCTTTTTCAAAGTCTTTTCTAAAGCCAAAATGGTTTATAATCCTTTGTTAAATGGATTTGTAGATATTGTTAAGCTATTCTATATTCAATTACCGATTTTCTCATACTTGCTATTAGGTTGTAAAGAAATAAATGGCGGTTTTTAACATCTAACTTTAAAAGAACACATTACAACTTAAACCAAATTTTTAGTTTATCAAAATAGAATCCGCCAGACTGTACACATTTCTTCCAACGAGTGACAAGCCTATTTATCCTGATTCGATAAAAATCCGGAGGTCTAGATGTTACGAATTCTTCAAAGGCCTGAATGACGTCATCCTCATTGAGGAAGGAAATCATACATTTATTTATAACAAAAACATTTTGTTTTTAATCGATATTTATACTTTAATTAACATCGTGAACCCTTCTCCGGTCGAATTCCTGGTTATGTATATTTAGATGTTGCTTTTAGTTCCTTTCATTATTAGTTTTAAGGACAAAATATTGAGTTAAATTTATTTAGTAATTAGTAATTAAAAATGAAATTAACTAATAAATAAATTATCGACTATATTATTAACACTATTCACAATTTCGCTTGAATTAACAGAGTTTAGTGAAGTGTTTTATTTTTTAGTTTCGTTAATTGTCAATTAAAATCAAATAAAATATTTTTTAATATAACGTGAATAAAACGGAATATTAAATTCTTATCAGGACTTAGATTTTTATAAAGTATTTTATAACTTTATTAATTATATATAATGTATTTGTGCACGATATTACATATTCTTAAAAATATCAAAAATAAATATATTTTATTAATTTAATGTTTTTATTATACAGGTATTCTGTGACTTCATCTCGATCAGATCTGAAGATTTCTATCATAGCGGAATAAATAAGCTTCCTTTTAAATGGCATAAGTGTATTGAAAATATCGATAAATATTTTGATTAACTTGTAGATTTTTTATGCTTTTTAAAAAAATAAATGTAGACGTTTTGTCTTAAATCGACAACTTCATAGGTAAACACCTAATAACTAGAAGAAACAAATACCATTATTTTAAAATTAATATTATGTGTATTAGTTTGATTCCGGCTTTCAATATATATGAGACCCATTTCCCTAATTTTCTATTCATTCCCATATTTCTCAGACGTTAGGAAATACATCCTTGGCTTACATTTAACATAATGGACAATTCGGTTTGCGTTTCGTGTAGTAATTGTGCCAATTTTCATTTTCAAACACTTTTTGTGGTCAACCATGTTCTTTGTCCATGATGTCGTAATCTTCATTCCTGAATCGGCAAAACCATTCTTTGCATGTTGTAGAGGTAGAGTATATTTGTCGTAAACGTCTACCAACAAGTGGTGCATTTCTGCACATTTTTCTTGCAAAAAAAATTAATACAACATTACTTCCCGCAAATGACGTTTATTTGGAACAAAATTGGTCATTTTAAATTTCTCTATTATTTAAACAATATCAATTTAAATAAAGTTTTATGTTTTATTGAATTATTAATATATGATCTTACAAATAATATATGATGCCAATTTATTCATTGAAGCACACATTTTAACTCATTTTGTAAAAGTCGGAATCATAATAATACACATAATATATAAATATTGGGTTGATTCAAAAGTCCGGGAGTTTTATCTATATAAACTTTAACAGCATATTTTAAATGTATTATTTGTTTAAATATTAACAAGTTGCAATCCATTTGAAAGCTGAGAAAGAGACACATAAGATACTTTTAATTATATTACGTTATATGTAGTTTGTATATATATA
>JBBMKC010257250.1:0-10033 GCA_037834085.1 Bipalium vagum | reverse complement strand
GAAGAAGAAGAAGAAGAAGAAGAAAAATAAAAAAAATAATAAAAATAATAAAAATAATAATAATAAAATTTATATAATTAATAATATTGAAAAATAAAAATAAAAATTTAAGATGATCGTGAAATGTATATAAATTATTTTTGTTATTATTTTATTAAAGATTTATAAGAAACATGGAGAGCATTTTAAATAGTTGATTACTATAAAATAGTTTAGAACGAAAATCCACTAAGGAATACATTTGTTGATGAGTAAAATTTGAGTGCACAGTTCTTATCTAATAGAATAAAATATTAATGGAGAAATAAAATATATTTTCCAAATTTTATAAAGTTCATTTTGTAAAATATTTTTCCTAAAGAAATTCAAGCCAATTACATTATTAATACTAGAAGAGCTTTTCCAAGCAAAAAATGACTTCAATTATGTGAGAAAATCGATATATATAATTTTTTAGTTAATAAATATTTTTCAAAACCAAAAGCGATCAATTTTAACAATAAAAATTCGATAATGACAAAAATAAAAAATCAACAAATTGTGCTGGATATTTTCTCTACTATCAAAAATTGTTGTACAATAAAGTGTCGAAAACATGTTAGGTATTGGAAAAATGTTATATATATTTATTATATTTAGGATGTAAGATAAAATTTCATCAATTTTAAAATCACAAGCTTTATTCTTTATTACAGTTATTATTTACAACAAAATACAATCCGTCGGCTGAAATACAACGTTACGACAAAGCAGGAAGCTCTTTTATGCCGACTCGACATCAACTGACTGATTTAGAATTGAAAAACTGCTGTCAGCTGGTCTTGAGCTGAGAACGTTCAGAAACCTGCTTTCTACCTAGGAATTGTTTGATTCAAAAACAATTACTAATCGTATGAAGCAAGATCAGAACTATATGGTGAATGAAGAAGAAATTCACAACAAAGCTCTTGGATTTTGCTAAGAGCGATTTATCCTGTCTGAGGTCTACCACTATCCTGTTAAAAACCATTCCTTTTCATGACATCGTAGTAGTCGATTTTGTACTATTTGAAACTAATTACTGTATATATTATGTAATAATATGATCAGTAATTATACCAGCCACCAATGAACAATGTCGTAGACACAGAAGTTACCGTTTCGAGTGTATCGGTTTTGCTACCGCTACAGCAGATTGATTTGAACATAACCATTGGTTCAATTTCCATCGATTGGCGTACTGAGCTGATGATTCTTCACAGGTAATAAATCGTACGTACTTTCATTGCGGCGCGAAAATAATCGTTTCCAAAATCATTTTATATTTTTACAAAATTTTTCTCATTAATTTTTTTTAAATTAATAAATATATTATAAAAAGGTGAAAGAAGAAACTTAAAATAAAAATAATTATTTAAAATCTAAAATACAAATACCTAATTATGACAATCAAAAATTAAATTCTAAAAACTTTAGAAAGTTTTTCAGTTTTCAACATTTTTTACTTCTCAAAAAAAAGAAAATGAAATCGAAAGATAAAAAATTAATATCGAATATTTGTGGTCAAATTGGTCAAATAAATCAAAAAGAATTTAAAGAGAAAATATTTGTTGTCGAAAAGAATCTATTGGAAATAAATTATAAAAATGTTTTATGGAAATAGGGAACTTATAAAAGAAAAATTAAATAGAAGTTATAAAAATAATAAGAAAAAAGTTAATTTTGAAAGAAGTTATAAAGTGGAAGAAATGAATTAATTTTCACGGTGCTTATTAAGATATTATGGGGGCATTTTTCAATATTATTTTGTTGATAATTGTTAGTTGAAAATTATTGGGAGATACCGGGATTAGAACCCGGGACCTTCACTGACTGCTCTGACCGCTGAGGTACATCCCACTTCTAATTTCAAATTATCTCACATCCCCCTCCTTTAGAGCTCACAGTCCCTTAACCGCCCCGAGTCACTTATTTTCAATTCCTTTCCTTTGCCTTTCACTTCTGAGACCTCGACGGCTGGTTGGTGTCATGATGTGGTCGCCATGTTTGTTGAAAATTATTATGAGATATCGGAATTCGAATCCTGGACCTTCACATGCGCATGGACTGCTTTGACCGCTGAGCTAAGTGTTGGCAGTTGTCACAAAATCATTGGGAAATTATGCTTACGATTTGTTCCAAAGTATCTGTCACCTGACATGAAGGAAATGCGTCTCAACTGCATATTGTCAAATTTTAAAATGTTGAATCAAAACGGTGATGCGTTTATTAATGATATTTTTATTGAGGACGAATACCTCTTTCTTTATACTTACCTGAAACCAAACGGGAATCATCTGAATGGAGACATGTAGAAGAGAAACCTCCTCTGAAGATGAGAAATGGAACCTCACATCGAAAAACACTGATGCTCTTAGTGTTTTTGGACAAAAGTCGAGTCATTCATCTAGACTTCTTGTCTAATGGACAAACAATAAATGGTCAAATTGGTTGAGGAATGTCGCGCAAAAAAACGGAAATCAAGAAATGTTCCACTTTGAATCCTTGTTGATATTGCTCCTGTCCATGCAAGCAATGTTGTACGATGTTCAACAGAAAAGAGTGGTTTTGCACTTCTCCAACGTTCAGCTTACAGCCTGGACTAAGCTCCGAGAAATTTCTTTTTGTTCAAGTACCTGAAGAAAGCATTACGTGACCATCATTTTAAAACATCAGATACACTCCAGCAATTTGTTGAACAGTGGTTTGCAGAGCTTCCTGGACATTTTTATGCTGATGCATTTGGTTATTCAATGGTATAAGCTGGTTGCTGCCAATGGTAGTTACATAGAAAAATATTTAAATATATTTTTCGAACTAGTACTTGATGTAGTTCAATAAAAGTTGTTTTAGTTTTTTGTGTTGTTTTTTTCTTAGTTAGTCCGAGGCATTATTGAACGAGCCACGTAAATTTAATAGGTATAATAAATACTTGGTTCATTAAATACATTGACTGGTAAAATAAAATCATTCAATATTCTTTTTCAATGAGATAAAAATAGCATCTTTAATCTAAAGGAAGTGAATGAGATGTTTCGAAATAATAATCTAAATAAATCTTCTTTTCTTTCTTTTTGGTTTTAAAGTAAAATTTCCCATTGTTCAATTGTTTATATGTTGTTATTATTTACATTTTTTCCAATTACTTTAACTGAAAATGTGAGTTTTTGTTTCAATATCTTTGTGAATTATTCTACCATATAAACTATTTTTTAATAACTTCATTAAATTACTCTATACTTTATAATGTTGTTTTTTATATTACTTTCGTTTTGCTGCTAGTGTAATTTATAAACAAACATTGGTAAAGGTACAACGTCATTAAAATAAATACGTAAATCATTCATTTCTTCTTGATTATTATTTAAATTTATCTAAGTTATCTTAATATCCTATTTTTAAACATTCTGGTGGTATAAACGATTCATAACAATTCTTTATAGATGATTTCCAAAATAGATATGAACTTCTAAAATTATATTAAATTTTGTTACTTCTCATAATTCTTCTTTTACATAATTTTTAAACTTTTTTCTCAAATTTTCAAAATGTATTACTAAACTAATTATTCCTAGCGTTATTTTTAACACGGTTCGTTTAACCTTCTTGAGTTATATGCTAAAATTAAATAATTATCAAATTGAAAACCATTTTGATCAATTTTTGGGCATCACTTTTTGATTCTAGTTCACCTTTTAATATTTTTAAACATATGAAACATATTTTTATATCATTTCTTCTATACAATATTGTCCAATAAAATATGTGACATGAACTTCTATCCGTTTTTATAAGTGCGGATTATATAAAGTTTCTTCCGGTTTGTAATCTTTTTTTAAGATTTCAAATTTAATCCTTCTGGATATTTTCCCGTTGTAAATTTATTTTAAAAATATTATTTGTAATGGCTGATTGAATATCTTCTTCAACTATGAAATTTATTTTCCTTACTACTTTTTGTACTATGTTCAATAGTACTTTTAGTTCAATTATTAATATTTATAGTAATATTTATAAAAATGAACGTTTGTATTTTAATGTTTAATTTTATTATATTTTCAAATTCTTATTTTAAAAATTCATAATGGTATTTTAAATAATCACCTTTAAAAAAAAATTAAAATGAAATGAAAACTAAAATAAAAACAGCGTATCAAGTTAAATTTTCTCTTTACATGTTTTATCTATAGACCTTTTGTTTTCTTTTAAAATTAAAAATTACCAGTTTAGAAATCTGAAATAAAATAAATGCTTAATATCTTTTTCAATTTAGATCCAATAAAAATAATATTTTTTATTTATAAATATAAAAATAAAAATATTAACTTTATTTAATAAATTATCTTACTTTTATTTATGATACTATATCTTAGTAAGTTTTTAAAATTATTTTTTATAATTTTCCGATTGTTTTAAGATATATGCTTAGATGTTAGTATTTATTGGAAAATTTTATTAACTTTGTCAATTTTTCTAACATCGGTAATAAGTTTTAAAAAATTTTAATAGAATATAAAAATTAGCAACTAATAATTTAATAATTGTAAAAATTATGGTTGTTTACAAAAAGCGCTACATTTTTTGAAACAATCCATAATTATGTTTTTAGAAAATTATAATTATAAAGAATCGATTTCTTTAATCAACAAAAATTTGTGAAATATATTATTTTTGAAATTTTCATTATAATCAAGTTTTGATCACGAGATGTTAAATATATCGTTTGCTTTTAGTTAATATTCACATCTTACAACAATATTTAATTATTTTCTAAATTTACATACAAAGTGTAGATTAAAATAGATTCACTTAATAATTAAAAAATGTAACTATTTTTTATTATATTATTTTCATTTTATTTTTTGGTTTTACAGTTAATTATGATTATGTTACAGACATTATTATGTTTTACTGTAATTATCAATTATGGAAATAGTATTGTCTATGTAGAAGTATTTGTCTAATCAAATCTTAATATTCTTTTCTACAGTCCTAATAATATTCCTACATTTTTCACTTTCTATAACAAAATTTTCTTGAGAAAATTTTTATATCAAATTTTTCCTTAAGAAATTATTTTTTCTCAAAAAAATATTAAATTAAATTATATGTTCTTTTTATTGGGACATTGTGCACTAGTTCCTTATCGATGAATTGTATTTTTTATATAACTTTTAAATAAGCTGAAATATATTTTCGTAAATTTGTGCACTCTAAATATTGTTTAATATTTTAACTGAATTCCAATTATTGTGTCCCGAGTGATAATTTTGATATCAATAATTGTTACTTGGTGAGGAGTCCAGTATAAATTCAATTTTCCAGTCCATTTCTTTATACATTTTATAAATCTTTTTTATTTATTCCAAATGATATCCAAGCCTTTTAAAATAATCACGATTATTTTTTATTATAATTTTAATAAAGTTATATTTGAAAATAATAAAAAATATCCACAGTTGTGTAATTTTCAAAAATTATTTTTCAATATCAGCTCATTGTAGAAAAAAATCCATTTGACCATTTAATACATTTATTTATTTATATTATAAGCGATGGTGGTTTCGGATAATGTAAGAGAATTGTGGAAAAAATTAATAAAACATTTTAAGTCAATGCTAACAGACAATTTATTTTACAATTTGTATTCTTTAACCAGTTTCTGAAAATCTGCAAACAGTTCTGAATCGAACTCAAAAGACTGAAAGAAAATAGAAAAAATATATATATATTTATTTGTTATTAGATATTCTTTTTATTTCATGAATGAGTTGATAATAACCAGATGCATTCTCTTTGTCTGAACGTTTTTGTACGACTCTTTGAATTTATTCTCGAAAATCGTCTTTTACAAAATCTCAGATATTTACCAAAACTCAACGATTTCTCCAAAGATAATTATTTTATATGTTTAAATGATTAATCTCCGAAGCAGAAAGTCAAAAATATTTTAAGTCAACTCTCGACAGGAAAAAAATAAATTGACAGTCGCTATTTCAAAATTATTTATAATTTTATACCGTTGATTAAAATGAAATCGTTAAATTACTCCATTTCTAAAAGCTTTTATATTCTGCGAAAATATTGGCAGCATTCTCAGTCAATTTTTATTAGAAGATTTTCCAGGAAAACCAATTAAAAACCGAAACAATTATTTTTTTTAGAAACAGAGAAAAATACATTAACAAAGCACGAAATCTGAAAACATTTCAGAGAATTCGATTAATCAAAGGTTTACGTATTTCGATAAAATTTTTTTTTAAAAACTCATACATTAATATTTAAAGTAATTATAATTATTAGGGTTATGCATTGAAAGTGAGGATTTTTTTATAATATCATTTCGTTAAGTAATATAAATATTAAATAAATATAAAACGTAAAAGATAATTAATTCAAAATATTTTCCAACTTTAATAATAACTTTCTCCCATTTTCATTAAACTGATGAATTTCTTGATAATAATAATTTCTTGGTGGCTGTCCATTCATTGATCCACTATTCAGCTTTCCCATTTCATCCTCCTTTAGCAACTCATGATGGATCACAGCCTTTAGATCCACCAGTTGCTTAGGATAACCTTTTTCCTCTTGGGTGTAGCTTTTGAGGGCTGTAATTGTTTTTCTGCGTTTAGGGTTTTTGAAATAAATTTTTTTTCATCACTCGTAATAATTCGATGCGGGAAACTTTTTCTTTTTTGTCCAGCAAGCAAAATTTCTCTTGTGCCTTTATGATTTTCCATGTCTTTCACCTTGAGCCCGAGTGGTATTCATCTTCCTACTTTATATATCTTTCCAATGGGTTTTAGATTGAGAAGCATTTAATGATATAGCCAAATCAGTTTGGCACGCTTCTTTAGTAGATTATTTCTTCACCAATTCTTCCAGGTCTTGATCTTCAAACACTTTACTTTGTCCTAGGCGCATAAACAATGCATAAGCAATATATTAGGTTAAGGGAAAAGTATTATCGCTTTTTCATCGCTTTTTCACAAATCAAAAGTCGATAAGTCACTATAAAAAGATTTTTATTAATCAAAATATGCACCATTGGCATCTACAACACTTTGCCAACAACCTAGAAGTTTCCTTATATTGTTTCTGAAAAAGTCCAGGTTATGGTATTCAATAAGAGGCGAAGATTCTTAAAAGAAAGATTTAAAACTGGATTGAGTAAAATATGCCGAATTTCTGGCCAAAGGATATGTGGTCTCCTAATTCTCCAGATAGCAATCCCTTGGATTTTTCTATCTGGGCGAATTTTCAGTCTAAGGCTTGTAATAAGCCACATGCCAACATCAATGCTCTCAAGGTCAGTTTAATCAAAGTCTGGGAGGAATTATCCGAACAATCCATTGTGGTGACATGCCAAAGATTCTGAACCAAAATTGAAAAAAATATTCAAAATAATTGTGGATTAATTGAATAAATAAAATATGTATATATCTATCTTCTTCAAAATTCTTAGTTGAAATTTGTTGTGCAAAAAGTGGCAATTTTTATTCAGCACCCGATATACCTTCTTTATGTTAAAGATTAATCGTAAAGGCATAATATTGAAATTAGATATTTCGCTGGTTGTTCGTCCTGCGCGTAGGCCACAAATCATTGCTGCTGGGACATCATATTCCTTTGACATACTTAGTGTTTTTTTATTGCATTAAATTTTTATCTAAAAGAACAGATCAATAATATTATCAATAAAATTTTTTAAAAATTTTAATATAGAGCTTTATAAAAAAATGTTATAAGCTAATTATCAATTTTCCTCGTGTACCCTGTATATGGAGGATGTGGTAATATTTCCTAACCAAAACAATGTTGTTAAGGTTTGGTAATTTTTGGCGATTTAAATGGAGTTTAGTGTTCAATCTTGTCAAGTGATGAATGTAAAAATCAAAATAAATCTTTTGCCTGTTTAAAAAAAATTTAAAGTTCAAGTGATCTGATTAAACGCATAGTATAACTTTCCTTTGATCAGCTTTGGACGACGTCTTCATCGTTTCTCTGACGTAAACCATAATCCCTTCTTTGTAATTATTGTAGGAAACTCTTTTTTATTTTTCATAGCGTTCACAGTTAGGTTTAGCGCACTTTAAATTGGCTAAAAGGTTTCTAAAGTTCATTTTAACATTTCTTATATCAAACTAAAAATAACCCCAGTTTTCCTTACTTATATTCAAACTCTATTTTTTTAAAAATTATATATTTAATTAATCGAAAAATTAAAATTTTAAATAAATTATGACAATTTTCTAAATGTATACATTCTAAAATAATGAAAAATCATTTTCAAAGTTTAAAAAGTATAAAAATCTTTTAAATTTCTTTTTCAAAATTATTTCCATGATAAAAATGTCAAAAACAAAATTATAAAGATTTGTTTCTTTAATTTAAAAATTGATTTAACGTTTTTTCTCTAAAAATCTCAACAAAAATAGAAAATCTAATCTCTGATACACGTTCTTCAATGTTTTACCAGCGGTGTTCACAAAAATATCTTAAGAAATGATTTTTGAAAATTTTAGTGATATTAAGCTGACAGTACTAAATAAAATTGAACAAATTCCATTACATAATTAAATTTTAAAAAATCCAATAAAAAAAACTTGTAAACAGTAAAATAAACATTTTAATTAAAATATTCTTTGAAATAAATTAGTATTATATTTTGTTTTTGCGTTCTTTTAATTGGTCAACAAAATATAATGAGCAAGGCTCCAAGATAATAATTCGGATTGAATCCACACCTGATCCTGGCTTAGTATTTACTCACAAGATCAATTATAGAATTTTTTCTACAGGATAGCGATATTTTTCACCTCGATGAAAGTCTTCATTTTACTTGGTAAAACAACAAATAAAAAATTCTTAGAAAAACTAGCTTGAGCCAAAAAATGTCCTTGTGTATGCATGATCAGAAAGTAGAGAAATAAAGATTATCATTTTATTATTATGTTCGATTTTGGTTTTCGAAAAAATAAATTTTTTTGAAAGAGACCTAAAATCTTTCAACATTTATCTTAATTGTAATATTGAATAAGAGAAAAAAAGTCAATAATATTTTCTTACTTTCTGATATAACACCGGTAAAAAAATAAGTTACTTTGCGTAGTTAAATTGCTTTTTTCTAAATCTGATTTTTTTCTTCTAATGAAAGACTTAAAAAATAAAAAATTTTGGTTTAAAAAACTTAAGTGGTAAAATAAATTAAAATATTTACAGGGAAAGTAAAACATTATTAGTTTAAAAAAATAATTTTCGATTTTAACATAATATTTAAAGATGTACAAAATGAAATAAAAAACTATATTAAACCTTATGTATCATTTGAATATAAAGATAAAAGACCAAAGAAAACATATTCTGAAGATAATAAGGCTAATGAAATAATAATAATGAAAACGGAATATAAATAAAAAGGAAAAATTGATACAATAATTGAACATCTCTTCGTTTATAATCCAATATGTTTAAGATTTTTTAAAAAATTTTATTATAACATGAAGAACTAGAATATTCAAACAAATTTTATCAACAGTATTTTATATACAGTGGACTTCGATTAATACGATGTTGTCGGTATTTAAAAATTAATGTTATAAGCTATATATCGTATTAACAGAATGTAATTATTTCATTTAAATAACATGTATTATACAATAGGAAGAATAAGAAGTAAATAACACAATAGATTTTCAAACATTTATTAATTACAAGTCTGCAATATCTAGTTTGGCTTGAAAAAGTTCGTTATTAATAGTTGTTTAATACATCATTTTTATTTATTAATAAGATTCCATCTTCAATTATAAAAGTTAGTTTCTGAACTAAGATTGTTTTGTTTAAGGTATTGAAGAACACACTTGACAGAGAATAACGTGTCTTTGGCACTTATATGTCCTTCCACATTGCAAGATAAATTTTCATCTTCATGAATGAATCGCGTTTTAATTTGGATGTCAATGATGGTAGAGTTAGAGTCCATCGGCAGGTTTCAGAGCGTTACTTAGAG
>JBBMKC010257239.1:0-10033 GCA_037834085.1 Bipalium vagum | reverse complement strand
TATCAAATAATGCCAAGTATGCTATACATATATAAAAGAAAGGAGAATTTATCAATAATGTCAGGGAAAATTGTCAACAATTAAATCACAAATAATGTCAGAATAAATAATGTTAGAATGTCAGTTTTTGGACTGCTCCGGGCTGGTTGGGACTGGTAGCCCTTGATTTGAACCTGTTGGTCGTACTATTTGCCGTAGTCTCCACAAAACTAATGATTGGTATTTAACTATATATACTTGTATTCATATTATTTTGTCAAATTTCCATCCAAATTCATTTGTTTTTTTATTCAATATAACTCTTAATTTTTTTAATTGTTATATACAGAGTGATCAAAAAGTTAGTGTACTGTTACGGTTAAAACTTATTTTACAGAAACGAATATAAAACTATTTACATATGATTTCCTAACATAAAACATACTCAGATTAATGTTTAACACAGTTTTATCAACGTGTTTCTTCAAATTGCCATTTGGTTCTATACGTTCTTTATATCTGGAGACCACACTTCGACAAATCTTAAAACATAAATCTTTGTTTGCTTCAGAAATAAAATGTTTGAGATGAGCAAGGGTTTCTTTGCGTACACTAAATCCTTAACAATTCCTCAAATACTGAAGTCCATCGGAGTCAAATCTGGAGAACGAGGAAGAAAATTATTGTTTAAAAATGTTATCCAGATAATTTCTAACAGCCTTTGAAAAATGTGGAGGAGCATCATCTTGTTAAAAATAAAGTGTTTGAAAGTTATAATGTAATTGCAACTTCAATACAATCGTATTTCAGATAAAAAGCATCGGTTAATGTTCCTTCAAAGAAAATAGGTCCTATAATTCCATTTGAAATAATATCAGCCCAAACATTGGCGCCTGGTTTGTTTAACTATGAATAATTATGTGAGGGTTTTCTGAACTCCAATAGACAGAATCATGGCGATTCACGCATCCGCGAAGCTTAAATTGAGCTTAAAGATTTCCGCAAATCGCAATCGACGACCAGGATTCTCTTCTAAGAGTCCACATAGAAGATGTGACCTGTACGCTTACATTTACAATTCTTGAAGAATATTAATGAGAAATCCACGGCTAATACCTAATTGAAGATTGCAGAGCCTGGTTGATTTATAAGAACTCATCTATAAAGCCTGTGCAACAGCATTTTGATTTTTGCAAACAATTTGGAAATCTCTATTATACAAGCAATGGAATATCCTGAAATTTTAGACCAAATAATCTGGTCTAAAAACGATATGTATATTTGTTTCAATAATATAATTTATTAAATAATATATTTATCTGTATTTATAGATAGATTAAATGGTTACCAAATCAAATGTATCAAAAGTAAATTTATTGCTAATATCTACCCTAACGAAATCCATGTAAATTCTAAGAGTCAACTTTATTCAAAATTATGCTTACAAATTGTGTCTTGTGGCAAAAAATTCTTTGTGGAATCTCTTAGAAGCTAAAACAACATCAAAAGGTTATAGCAATTACTGACCAAAATCAAAGAGCCACTTACAACTGGTGCAAATTCAAGGAGCTATAAGATAACTAAAGCCTTTTTTGAAGCGAAATCACTATTCATAAATTGAATTCTAAAAATCCCATTGAATTATTCAAGGAAATTAATAAGTCTTTATTTCTAAAAACTAATGCAAGAGCTCATGTCCAATCAATTGCAGCTGACATTATTGATAAATTTATTATATACATTTATGAAGTTAAATGCTTTCTGGTCATTGATGAAACAGAAATTAATGAATCAAAATTTGTTAACACATTGATTAGAGTGATAAAAAATTCACAAAAAACTTATTTAATAGATTGAAAATCAATCAATTCGTCTCCAATTATTTCTATAATATGTCAAATCATTGCTGACAACATACAAAAAATGAGCATATCTAGGCAAATTTTTTTACTTTTGGTATCTGATGCTGTACCTTATATGGTATCTGCTGAAAAGGCTTTGGAAGTTTTCTCTCCATGAGTTATTTATATATTATAACTTGAATGTCACATTTAGTGCGCAATTGTACATGAAGAATAAAATCATATAATGATATTGATTTTTTTAACATCTAGACTAAAGCTGCATTAACAAAAAACCAGATCAGACAGATGTTAAAAATAATGGAATGCCACTCAAACCAATTGTTAGATCAATGCTACAAAATACTATGCGGAAAACATTTTTCATAAATTTGATTATGACATCATTGCAAAGAGAGTATCGCAAAACTTATTATTAAGGCTGAGTGGAGAGTACACAATTTACTCTGGTTTAAAAGATTTTTCAGAATTGCAGTTTATTGAAGATCCCTGCCATATCAAAGAATATATTGCAGTAAGACTTATAATAATACAGGACATGCGAAAGGAGTCAATTTTACCTAGTGAATATTCATTTTTTATCAAATGTCAACTTATCTCAACCTGTGTAGAAAGAAATTTTTCCATACTAAAAAAAGCTTTTAGTTAAAGATTGGTCCTGATAACATAAAACATTATTGTTATGATTAATAAATTCTAATTATTTTTATTAATTTACTAATATATTATTTTAAAGTAGAAAAAAGATCCCCCTAATTACTAATCATATTTTACAGTATCAATTTAGTGTTTTTAGATTTTATGCAATTAAGTTCTTTATACTTTTAGAATTATTACAATTTTTGTTGGAAACCTAAAAAATTCCTTACTTTCGAAACACAACTTTTAGAGATTTTTTGTACATTCACTTGTTTTCTAGACCATCAAATATTTAAAAATACTTTTTAATGTTAGCACTTATGTTGAACAGAAAAATTTTCGTTTTTCTTAAAAATCTTAAAGCACAAGTAAAAAAATTTATTAAGCCACAAAATTGATTTTTGAGCAAGTCTCTCAATTTGTGAATTTAAAAAAATATTAAATTTTCTAACCTAATCGAAATTATAATTTTAGTTTCAAAGTAAAATGAATGAAGAATCAAACCGTAAAATTAGTAATAAGAAATAAATAGTAAATATTTAAATTACCAAAATAACAGACGGATGCCATAATTTAAACAGAGACAAAATCAATACCAAACAAAGAGTTGTAGAAATGTTATTTAAATAATTCATATCACATTTTTCCAATTCAGATGTGTTCTCTTAATGACTACACACTCACGACAACGATCAATAATTTCTATTTTTTCAACAATTACCAATTGTTTTCGTCTAAAAAAGCACACTCCAATGATCATTTCTGCAATGGCTGATAGCCGTAATTAGGGTTAGGATGTGAAACATTGAGACCAAATTGTGGCGACCCAGCACCTTGCGGATTGAAGTACGAAGAAGGAGGTCGAGTCGCCATATTTGGATTATTTCCGACATTTCCAGGTCCCTGGAAATTGGAAGACGACATTCTCGGTGGCTGCATGGGAGCCGCATAGAACGACCTCATTGTTGACATCGGCTGGACCATGTTGAATCCAGAAGTAGTGGTGTTTCCTGCAAACGTTGGAGCATTTGGTAACGACGAATGCATCTCTAATCCTTTCGGTCCCCCCGTTACAGCACTTGCTGGACCCTGATTGGGAATATTCATATTGGGCATTCCCAAATTTGATGGAACGCTTTGAGGAACCATATTCGACGGTGGCGGCAGCGACATGTGTGGACCTCCGATGTTCGGGGGCATGACTGGAGCCGCACCAGGAGGCTTTTGAGATAGATTTTGATGCATATTTGAACCGCTCATGTTTTGAGGGATAGGCGGAACCCCCACATTTGCACACATGTTTATTCCGCCAACATTTTGTGGAATTGACGAGTTTCCCATAACAGGAGGAGGCACATTTGAATCACCAACATGATGTGACATCGTTGAGCTCATATTTTGATGCTTGCCTTGGCCTCCCATAGTAGGGGGTAGATTTTGTGGTGCACCCAATGGTTTGTTTTGGGTAACGAAATTGGGAAAACTCGAGCCGGTAACAGCACTCCCAGAAACATTACTGTTTCCAATACTATATGGTACATTTAACGGAACAGTCCTTGACGATTGATTTTGAGTCTGTCCGTAAACGTTGCTATGGACGCTCAGTGGATTCTGAAAGTTTAAATGAAAAGAGAAAAAAATAAATAGTTAACGAATAACCAATGTTTATGAGTACGAAGGTTTCCAAAAGACATATTTTAAGAGAATTTTGATTCTTTTTTTTCTTTCCTTTAGAAATTGTTTAATCTGATAAGTTTACAATTAATGATTTTTGAAGGCTTAAACCAACATTTCTAATTAACGAAATATTTATCCAAAACTTTTTTTACATTAGGGTAATCCAAAATAAAATTAGATTACCTGACACTTATGCAGTTTTTACATCACCAATTATGTAACGACTTATTTTTTCATTATTGGGAAAAAATTCAAACACATCTAATATAACTGTATGAGTTCTACATCTGACTTTGCTAGTCTATTTCAATTTTTGGCACGTCATTTGTAATGATATGCGATTCGAATGACAAATCAATTTTTAGAGTGATGGTTAATTCATTGTAAAAGATTCTCTATCAAGAGTTCTCCATGAAAGTAGTTCCAATCGACAAATATAATCTCTTCGAGTGTTGGGTTACAATTTTAGCTCACCTTGTATTTGATGGCCCCTTATGAAAATTACATCATTACACAGTGATTTGCAAACTACATAAGTGCCGATTTATTGATACGTAGCTATTAAAAATAAATGACAAAAAATCAATATTTCTTTAAAAACTATAATGAAAAAATTAATTTAATTATTGTTTGAAATTATTTAATACAAATATTTATCATCAAACATGTGAAGAATTAAACCTTAACACTGCCTATCTTTTCGGGAAATATATATATATATATATTCAGAAATTGCACTAACTATTAAAAATGGTAAATTTAACACTTTTTCGAATTATACAGCACTGAAAAATATTTCAAAACAAATCTTAAAATTAAATTGATTTTTAAAAAATAACAATCTATAAAATTTAGTGCTCAATAAGAGATTAAGTATTTAGATAAAAAATTGATTCAATATATTTTAAATTCATCATATTGATAAAAATTAATTGATTTTAAATTACAAAACACTAATAGCGAAAATTGAAAACTATTTTAAATAATAAATTTCTAATTTTAAAGCAATTAACTTTCAAATAACTTAAATAAATAAAAATGAAGATACCTTATTAAAACTTTCAGGTTGTCTACTTATTTCATGGGTATTAGAATCTGGATTAATCTGTTTAAAATGATCAGAAATCTGATAAACAATAAATTATCATGAAATAATTATTAATCAAATCTACCTTTCCTCCGTTTTCTTGACTATTAGTCACAGAAGTCGAAGTTTCAGCTCTTTCAATAACTTGGTATTGGGAAATATTTCCAGAAGATAATGGATCAAACTCTTTTCCACCAACAAATTCCTGTAACTCTCTTCCACCACCGACTGCACTAGTGCGACCTGACAATATTGGATTATTAGATCCGGTCTCTCCGTTATTTGTGTGAACAAGTTTATCTAATAATCGAGTGGCATGATCTCTTATTAATTGCAATTCCTTTCTAACGACTTCTTCAAAGTTTGAATCAGTTATTTGACTCAACGATTCTTGTTTAGCATTATGTTTCTCGACTAAATAAATAAATATATAATACAACATTTTAAAATTACCTGTTAATGACAATTTCAAAACATTGGAGCTTTCAATGGCAAACGCTAAGTCAGAATCATCAGAAATAGTTATAAGATCATTATCTGAATTACAAATAAAATTAATTAGCTCATTCTCAAATACCTTCATCTTTATATTTGATTATCATTTCATCTTCTGCACTTAATTTGTGCTTAAACACCCTTTCCATCATAATAATTAGTTCATCATATGTAATATCTTCATTGTGAATAGGCATTTTACGAATTTCATCGTCTAATTGAACTTTAATAATTAGTTTAGTATTCATGTCCATATTAAATGTTTTCAAACGTTGCAAATCAGATTGTTTAATTACGTACGTTAATTTGGAAAAGTGAAATTTTAAAACAAACACTAATTAAAATGAATTTTATTAAAGTAATGTAATATGAATGACCTGTAAAATTTTTCAAAAAAAATATTTATCATTATATCCAGATTCAGTTAAGTAATGTATTCAAGCCTAATTGTATTAGTTCTGTTAATATATACAAACTTAGTTTATATGAAATTATTCTTAGATTTAGTTTCACAACTTCAATATAAAAATATTAACATTTTAATTTCGTGAAATTCAATTTTTATTTTTTTATATGATCTTTTCTAAATAAGTTTGAGAAATTATTTGGTTTTAGGCTTTTATCTAATATTTTCCAAATTTCAGTTTCATATTTTTATCAATATTTATTTACAAATCCTGAATTCAATTTTTTGATAATCATTTGAATTTCCTCCTCTAGCTCTTTCGTATATTTAAAATTAGCAGCATGATTATCATTAGTAGGTTTAAGAGAATTTGCGGAAAAAAATGTTTACTTTAGTTGAAATGAAATAATTTTAATATTTTTTCGATATTTATGTCTTTTATTAATTTAAGATTAATGTAATAAAAAATTTTTTGTGCGGAAAATTTTTTTCAACATAAAAATTTTCTATTGTATTTTCATTCATATTTTAACTTAATTACATATAAATTTTTTGTAAGATACTTATCAATTATTTATTTATTCACATTTTTACATTAAGTGATATTTCTATTTACTTTTAGCTTTTCTTAAGAAAATATTCACACGGTTCTCTGTTTTCGATTGTTATTCTCGTTTCCTTTGATTACATTGTCTCTATTATCTTTAGGGTTGTATTTCATCTAGTGCTCTTATTTACTGGGTTAAAATTTTATTAATAAGTTTTAAGGAAATCAGCTCTGATTTTAAAGCTTGAGGGGACAAAAATTTCGGGAATCCAGGCCTTATTTTCGAATATTCTTGATTTGGTTGTATCATCACGAATATTTGACAAGGTTCTGATTTTTATTTTTCGGTTACAATCTCCTGAACATCTTTGCAATCAGTTAGGAATACATAGGAATTTGAATTTGGTTGCCAACTTCGACAGGTTTTTTCAATTATGCCGACTTTTAATTAAACTTTTATTATGTCGAATAATTGAGATTTTGTAGTACTGTTTACTCTTCCGTTCATTAACATTCAATGTCGGAGTATTACGAGTTTTGGTGATTTCTCACTTTGTTTTCCATTAAATCCTATTGTATCTGTCTGATAATTCATAATAATATCATGTAAAAATATTTTCAACAAAGTTCAACTCAAACTTCAGGATTTGCTAATAATAGTCTGCTAATAATCTCTTATTTGTATAGGACCAATTTAAAATTTAAATGAGAATTTTTAACGTCTCCTCTTACTTTTAATTCTTGTGAATCTTTCTATTAAATTTTTTCGAAACAGGAATCTGTTCTATCTTTTTAGTTACGATCCAGAACATGTCATTTTTATACTTCAAGAAATTTTTTTGGAAAGGGTTCAGTCTCTACTCCTATTTGTGAAAATTCTTTCAGGCATTTTCTGCGAACTCGTCATAAAATGTTTTGGCATAGTCTGCTTTAGGTTTACAATTATAATGAATCTGCTATTTATTAAAATATTGATATATGTCTGAACTGGGAGGGAACCATTACCTACCTAAACCGATTCACCCTTTCTCGAAAATAAACAATGTTATCTTAACTTTATTTGTTATCCATATTCTCTATATCGAGTTCATTATAAGGCCTGTGTTAATAATATAACATTAATAATATAAATAAGAATATAGATCAATTAAACGAGCAGGTATTCCATATTCATTTTGGTTAGTTCTGGTGTTGAGTTTTGAAAAGTTGCAATTTAACAGTTTCTGGTATAGTTGGCTGTAGCAGGAGTCGGTTTTAATTTCGTAGATATTAATACTGTTGTGAAACTCTTAGACAGATGTTTCCTTCTTTAAAATTTCAAGATAGCAGTACAAAAGAGAATTTTTTGATTCAAAAGGGATAGGTTTATATATCTGCTCCTCTTCCAATGTTTTTATTTAATGCATTAAAACAAATGTTTTTCCAGTTTCGATTTAAAAATATTTTTATCGTCTTCTGATGTTCCCAAAACTTTGTCAACTATCTCTTTGACCCTTTAATTTTTCCAAAATTTTTTAAAATTCTTGTTTTTTAATTTCAAATTAATAAATATAAATATTTAAATAAAAATTTCTATATAAAAATAAGAATTTACTTAATAATATTGTGTTCAAATAAAAGCATTAATACTATTAAATCAAAATAGTTTCTATTTAATGGGTCATAACCAACTTTATTTGTTTATGTATCAATACATAAATATTACTATCAATAAATATGAACTATAAATAATTATTTTTTAGAAATAATCAAATGCTAACAAAATAGCATTTGGAGAAATAAGCCTTTTCATCTTTAATTCAAGGAAAAATACTGCTAAATCTCACAGCTTGTTGTCGAAGACGATTAGTTATCATACCCAATACATTAAAACTTGTAAATACTGGTTTGTGAATTTGTAACTTCAGATAAAGTTCCTGAAGGAAGGTTGGAAAATTTCGGGGATTCTGAACAGTTTGAATTACTATAGGAAGATGCATTAAGAGGAACTTGGAGAATCATTGATAGTATCTCAGCAAATCATCAACAGCTGCTTCAAAGGAAAAATCGAAAATGTTTTTTTATAAAATCATCACGGGTGTTGAAAAGTGGATTAATTATTTCAACAATCAAAAGCTTAAAAAGTATTTATTAACATTATACATGAATTATTATATCATACATTTATTTATAATATATTTTTATACTATAACTATGCAAAGACATCAGTATATTACATTTATATATATCAGGTTGGCAGGAAGTAAATGTCATTTTTCCACGTTAAAATTTAAAGTTATAAATAAAGTATTAAATTTATTAATCGAAATAAGCACCACTAACATTAATACATTTCTGCCGACGAATGGGAAGATTATTTATTCCGTTAGCATAGTATTCTGGATTTCTGGAATTGACAAAAATTGTTGAATGTCTGTTGGACATCATCATGATTCTTGAACTGTCTATCACGTAGAAAACTTTCGAAATCTTTGAAAAATGGTAGTCCTTGGGCGAAAGGTCTGAAGAATATGGTGGATGGTCGAGAGTTTCATATTTAAAGTTGTGTAACTTCTGGCGCGTGATTATTGAAGCGTGTGAGGGAGCATTGTCGTTTATGAAAATAGGACCTTTTCTATTTATCAATGCCGGCCGTTTTTATTGAAGCCTGTTTTGCATTTTGTCGATATTCTGACAGTACCTCTCTGCTGTGATGGTTTCGCCAGAATTGAGAAAGCTATGTTAGATCAGTCAGACAGTAGATCACCAAACAGTAACCGAAACCTTCTGTTACGCTATTATTTTACTATGAACACTGTCGTGACACTTAGCATGCAAAGTTTGCTGACCCCTTGTTTCAATTACCACGGGAAGTTGACTCTCGCAATTATTACCGGCAGGCCTAATCAATTTGATTATCAAATGCTTTTTGGAGAACATTTACTTCCCTTTATGAATGATTTTGGCGGAGAAAAACAAATTTTCCAACAGGATAATTTTCGATGTCATATTGCACGTTCCACTTTGCAATGGCTACAAGACAGTGCGGTAATAGTTAGTTAATTAATGTATTAATTAAAATTTAATCCTTACAATTATAAATATTTATCACTATATATAAAAATTTCATTATAATAAAATTATTTTATAGTAAAATTAAGAAATTATATAATACATAATTTCCTTTTTAGTAATATATAAGGATATATTTAAAGGATTGTACTGCTACCCCAACAACATACACATAAAACTGATTAAATTGTATTAAATATTATGTTGTAAAGAAAAAATGGCGGTTTTTAACATCTAACTTTAAAGGAACACATGACAGCTTAAACAAAGTTTTATTTATCAAAATAGAA
>JBBMKC010257229.1:0-10034 GCA_037834085.1 Bipalium vagum | reverse complement strand
TCTTGAAATAAAAATGTTAAACAATCTCGAGTTTTTGAATACTGAAACTGTCGATAACGTGGCAGTAACTAACATTGTATATTATATAATATTAAATTTATTCATTTTAAATTACTTTAAATACAATCTTGTGACAATCTTAAACTAGTGACATAAGTACTATCATTTGAAAATAAAAACTTTGTTGAGTTAAGATCCTTTAAAATACTTAATAAAAAATTAATCTTTCATAATTGTATTTAAATTGATCTAAATTGAGCTAAAGTGATACTTAAATATTCTATTATTCGTACTTTATATAGATCACAGCGCTCTTCAATGAAAATTCTTGTAAAATAATTAAATATGTATTTGTTCAGATATTATTATCATTAAATTAATAATATATTACATTATTTTTATTTTTTTCTTTTATTAATTTTATTTTAAAAAAATATTCCTTAAAAAAAATTTTTTTTAATATATTAAAAATCGGAGCTTCATTTTAAAAATTACCACAACAATGATTTATTTAAAATGAAAAATAAAAATCTCGAAATTTTGAAAAATATTTTTCCCGAAATATTTACTGACTTAATAAATTAAAACAATCAGCAACTGAAATAAGTCTTTTTTCTAATTTGGAATTGAACATATTGCTGAACAAAAGTTGTTTAAGAAACCAATGTACTGAATATTAAATAAATCATGTTTAAATGAATTGTTTGAAAATAAATTTAATTTATTTTATTTGGTTTGAGCTATAATTAAGAATTCATAACTGTAAGAATTTATAATATATTTAATGTCCAAAAATTGAATAAAAACAATTCTCTTTTAACTTAAGCAAATTAGATAGTCTAATTCTGATTTGTAAATACAATTTGGAATTCCCTATGGGAATCTGATTGAAATGATGAAAAATCAATTCAATTTCCAGTTTTGTATGTTCCTAATTGACTTAAATTATGACTTTTTATGAGAATAATTTATTTAAGAGTTTTGCTTTATTCTCAATACTGATTTATAAGCTGTCGTGCAAAATTTACTTAAAAATAATTATTAGAAATGTTATAAAGTTTCAAAGTATGAGGAGTAAATTATTCCAGTTGAAAAAATATTTCCAGTCTTGAAAAAGTTAATAAATTAATAATTAACAGTCACTAATAAATTGAAAATACTAATTAAATTTGATATTTTGAAATAAGAATTTTTCATTGGTTTTAATGTATAAATTAGTAATATAATAGAATATCTATATTACCGTGTTTCTTCGAAAATAAAACCGGTCTTATATAAAAAATTTTTGAGGGAAAACCACATCAGGGCTTATTTTTAAATGAGGGTTTATATTTTAAGAATACTGCTACATCTCATAATGACATTTAATCAAATACAGTCATGTCATCATCCTCTGGAACATCAACATAAGATTCCAGATTTAAACCTTGGAATCCATCCTAAACATCCTGTGACTTCAACATGTTAAGTATTAAGGGCCCCAGTCTTTCATGCTTGGCTATGTAACTTTTTTCAAAAGATAAACTCTTGTCCAATTAACCTGTTCTTAATGCATGAGCAACTGTGTCACTGGTGATTTTATTCCAGTCTGTCTTCACCCATCCAATGACTTCTTGCGGACTAGGTTTAATAAAGTTGCCACGATGATTTCTTTCCATCCAATGGTCAATGTACTCATTGATTTCCACACGCAGATAATCTTTGAATGGCTTGTTAATGGAAATGTATAGTGTTTGAAGATATGGTGTCATTCCAACTGGTATTAAAAATAGGCAGACTAGTAACTTTAGTTTGTAAAAATACATGTATTATAATAATAAATAAAAAAATTTCTTTGAAAAAATAAATTCTTTTAAAAACAGAAAAGATACCAAAATACGAAGGTAGTTAATACGATGGCTTATTCGGGGAAGGGCGTATTTTCAAAGGTCTTATTATCCAAGAAACACGCTAATATTATTTGATGTGTTATTTTATTGTCATTTTTTAATCAACTAAACATTTCGTCTTAAATGATTTATAAATTGCATTAAAACTGAGGCATAAATAACTCCAGAAAAATTGAAAAACATCCAAAAACAGATTTTAAATATTTCAGTGTTATTGAATAAATTGTAGTTTGCGTGAGACATTATGAAAACAACAACTATAAAACAGTGTAAGAACAAATATTTCTACGTAATTTTATTATTTCATATATCAAAATAATACATTTAAAATTTTGCTTCAATGCATCAAATTATTATTGTTTATAACACGTGTTTGAATTTCACTTTTCATTTATTACTTTTACGAGATTAAAGTGAAACAGCTACAAATGTTGAAGAAAAAGGTGTTTTTCCTCCATGATAACGCACCGCCTCACAGGTCAGCAGCTGCAATGGCAAAACTGCATGAACTACACTTTCAACTGCTATCATATCCACCATATTCTCACAATTTAGCTCCGTCTGATTATTTCCTCTTTCCAGACATGAAAAAATGGCTTACAGGTCGAAATTTTCAATCGGATATTGAAGTCATTCATGAAGTAAGTGCTTATTTTGATGGACTTGATCAATCTTATTATAAAGAAGGAATTAATAAACTTGAGAAACGTTGGATGAAGTCTTAAGATCTACTTGGGGATTATGTTGAAAAATGAAATTTGTTCTGTGTAAATATATTAGTCGTTATATATTATACTTAGTGAACCACCCTCGTAGAATGGAAAAATTGAGTAACGTATAGTTATCAATTTTTTATTTTCGAAGGATTGTTAAAATAATAAAGAATCTGTGCCTGCATTTAATAATTAATTAACAAATAGTTCATTTTACTTTTTTTAAAATCATTTTTACTTTTATATCTTGATTTTTATCATTTATTACTTTTTTAATTACTTTAAATTACTTAGGTTTTTTTTACTGTAGAATTTGAAATTCATCATTTATCAATTATATTATATCACATTGTCAAATATAAAAATTGTAAAATGAAACAAAATGAAACAATGAAACACTGGGTTACAAATAGAAAGAATTATATTCTCTTAAAAATCTTTTTATTTCCTCTAAGAGTTGACTCAGTCTGGTATGCAAGAAATTAAAAATGGAGTGGTCCCTTTGTAAGTGTTTAGAGTAAGTGCAGTCTCAAGGTCATTATTGCTAGTCTCATCAGCTCCTTCTAAGAAAGTGTAAATAGTAAAAGAATTACGAATAAATAATGCAATTAACAAAAATAATTTATATTTGCTATCACAATCACAATGTTGGGTTGTTAAATATATAAATACAATTATTAGTTAATTAATATAATACCTTTTTGAATTTTTGATAGTCGAAGAAGTCCTATGGTCAAAAATACGTATTTTGTCGGCTAGAGCGAAGCAGATATTATTATGAAGATAACAATAATAAAAGAAAAAAGGAGAATATTAAAAATTTATTGATGAGAAGAAATTACACTATCACTAATTAACTTTAATTAATTAATTCACTCGATTTAAAAGGAAATCAGTTTAATAATAGAATTAATACAATTCAGTACCTTTTTAATTTTATAAGCTTTTTTATAATTCTTTTAATTGAATAGTTGAAACGTATTCGAAAATATTTTAAAGCAAATATGAATGTGAAAATCAAGAGTTTGTATTCTCCTGTTTTCCACATTCCTGTTTATTTCATTAGCTCTATTTTAATTTTCCATTTTTGTGTGTGTTTGCCATTATAGGCAAGTTTTTATATTATGGAACTTTCTATATATAAAAATTCCCACAAAACTTTACTTCCACATTATCTATTTATGGAAGTTTGTTTAATTTTTAAAATTTTATAATAATTAAACATGTGTGTTGAGTCTTTTAATTAATCATTTCAACCCAGAATTTATATATATTATTTTATTATTATTTATGAAACACAAATATTAATTATTAAATTTGAATAATATTTTCACACAAAATAAAATATCACATACTTTCGAAAGTATTTAAATAAAAAAAGGAAGCTTTACAAGGCCTGTTTATGTAAATCAGACAAATTTTAAAATGTTTAAATCAATTATTATCAAATGTTTTTCATATAAATTATCAATTTTAGAGTTGCCTTTACTCTCCATCGGCTCCAGAGGTTCCGTTATGGCCTTTTCGAATCCTGTAACCTTTGCCATGGAGGTTTTTAAGGGTTAGGGTTTAAAATTTTAGTCTAAGAACAATTATTGATCAGATAAAATCATGTATATCCATCAATCAATTTATTTTTTTTAAAAATAGTGAAATTTGTAAAATATCTATTTCTAAGAAAATTTATTCATTGTAAAGATACGATAAAACGTAAAAAATAAACAACGGAAAAACAGTGATATACAAATAATAACAACAACAACTAAAAAAGAACTACTAAAAAGTACAGCAAAGGAGCAAAAAATGTTTTAAATACTCAACAAATTCATGAAAAAATATTCAAATATTTTTAAAAAAGGAGATTTACAATAAAATACAAATATTACTATTAAATATAAGCTTTGAAACATGATGTAAAATATTTTTAAAAAGATTTACAAGATCATCATTTTGATTATCATATGCATCTTAATGGCCTTGATAGCTATGTTTGACCGCTGTACCAGTATCATACAGGGTCATTGTATGACTAGATTATTTATTGTGTGGGAAAATATATTAACTTTTATATGCGTGTATGTGATATCTATCCTTAAGTGTATATAGATAACTGTTGGTTCAATGGATTTTAGGCATTAAATAGCCGATTAATATAAATTATCAATTATTACAAATTTTCTGATTGTAAATAGACAGTAAACGGGAGTAAATTTATATTTTCATTCAAGTAATTTCCATGTTATAAACTTTTATAACGATTATGTAGTCTAAGCTTAATGCTCTTCTAAGCTTTCAAACTTAAACATGTAATAAAAAATATGTTATTCTGTGATAATAATTAATAACAATAAAGAATTTAAGAATTAAATGATAAGAGTAATAACAATTAATCAAAGGTAATTTTAAAAATTAATAAACACTTGAAATAGTTAATGTTAAAAAAATAACTTACCATAAGTAACAATAAGAATTTTAAAGGCTATACGAAAAAAATAATTAGCTTTTGAATGAATTATACTTTGAAACATTACCGAAACATTACAAATAAAACTAAGGCAAAAAATTATATCGGCGCAAAAAGTTTAAGACAGAAAAATAAAATTGAAAAACACCTTTAAGGGTCAACAGACTATCCAAAGTGAATCGTAACAGATTGAAACCAAAATTACAATTTAAAAAATCAATAAATAAATGGCAATTAATCTCGAAGCAACAGTCACATGGTTTATAAATAAAGAAATGTAGGAATCATTTAATATCAAGCTTCATTCTCAGTATTAATATCAATCGGCTTATACTCAGAATTAGAAGACATTTTTTGAATAGATTTATTAAGTGATAAAACAAATAATACTTAAACAAATTTTCTCACACCTGGAAATTTATTTTTTTATTAAAATATTATTAATTAAATAATTAAAAAACTCCCCAGGTCTGATTAGCATCCTCATACCGCCGTTCTCAAAAAAATTTTAATTTTCTCGACATTCCTCTCAATTTTTTTCCCTTTGGCTTTTGGAAGACGTATCTTCGGTCGTGGACTTTTAGAACTATCTCATATGGTCCTTCATGTCTTTCATTTTCTTAGCTTCGGTCTTCACTAGCACTTTCTCTCTTATGGCAAATGTCCTCTTTGTATTATCTCTTATTTTTGAAATCTGTTTCTCAGCTGCCTTATATATTCTATCCCTGTAGATCTTTCTACCAAACACCATTTCAACCGGACTTATCCAGATTGTTTTCTGTAGCGTAGAATTGAGAGCATATTTTACTTCCGGCAGGATCTAGGCCCAGTCGTTTGTCCCCTCTTTTGTTTAAAATTGCGTTCAACAAATAGCGCATGATTCTGAATTGTCTTTCTATTTGGCCATTTGTGTTATGATGGTAGCGACTCAAAAACAGAGATTGGCATTAACTCTCTTTGCAAAATCCTTCATGGCTTTAGATTCAAACACTTTAACACAATCTACATTTATTGTTTATCCAATTATTCATAATTATCTTTCGGACAGACTTTTCATCTTGTCTTACCATAGCGGTCAAAGATATTTATTTGCTATATTTATCTATAATACCAAGGATATATTTTTTCCTTCCGATTGTTTCTCTTAAAGGCTCACATATATCTACATATATATCTTCAAAATGTTCTGACGCATCCCCTTTCTGTACCTCTTCCTTGATCCTCGTTGTGACAACTTTAAATCTCTGACAAGCTCCACACGTTTCCATTATCTCCTGAACTTTTTCCTTCAAATTTGGAATTCAGTAATTGTCTTTCACATAATAGGCAACTTTTTCAGCTCTAGCATGTGCCAACATATGATGATCTGACTAAACGATATCTTGAAACGCCTTATCTTCACACATTTTAGTTTTTTCTGCTTCCGTCTCTAGCTGACGTCTTTCTATTGTTACCGCGTCTAAAATTTTTGTTCGAACTCTTCCCATTTTTAGTTTTCATGCTGTGTCTGACATTGCGCACATGTATCGCATTTCAACCTTGAAAGCATATCTGCATTTGAATTTGCGATCTGATACGACATTTTCTGATAATATTATTATCTTACAGAGTCTTTATCGTCTCGTTTATCTTTTCTTCTAGATTCATTGGTTGCTTGAGTAATTTTAAATTAATTGGCTCATATTTCGTTCTTTTTGTCAGATGGGTACATCCAATGTCCCATTTATCGACCATGAACTCGTCTTCGCTTACCTCAATTATCTTTCGTAATTGCCATCTGCATTAACATTTAATAATTTCAATGCTCTTTTCAACCGTTCTCCTTTCTGTATTATTCTACAAAATCTTCGTTCTACATTATACAGCGTATTGCTCAAATCTTCCACCTCGTTTGTTTTACTTTCATATTGTTTCTTCAAAACATATCCGAATTTTTTAAGAAACTCCATACCGCCTAACAATTCAGGGGTGACACGTTCTACAACTATGAATGTTACAACTTTTGGAACTAGACCAGCCCTGACCTCTACGTTTATTGACCCTCTTGTCTCTAAATAACTGTCGTTTGCAAATCTCAGTTGTTTACCATACTGTTGAATCTTAACATTTGTCAGTTTCTGGGCAATCTGAGTACCCATTACATTAATTCCTGCCGCTGTATTCAATAGAATATCAAATTCCAAATTCTGAACTCTTATTCTCACATTTGGACGCCAAGCATTCTGTCATACGAAATAACTGTCTCTTCACTTTCTGCAATCGCATTCACTTGATTACAATCTTCAATCTCAAACTGCTTCTTTAAAAATTTGTACACTTTCTCTGTCGTTCGCGTCACCGCTTCCTCAGTCTCAATTCTTTGGGAATTATCATTTTCGATTTCTAGTATATGGCTCCCACTAGCTCCCCTACTAGTGGAGCCTTGTCTTTTGGGTACACTGATGCATTTTCATATTCTTCTCTCGTGCAATCTCCTTAAGATATTACATCAAAATTTTCACTAACCACATTAATTCTTTTACTTCTATTCATCTCCGGATTACGTTCGTAAAAAATCATGTTTCCTCTCTGACCTCTATTTAGATTTGTGTAGCACTCCGAAGCTTAGTGATCATTTCTTCCACACCTTTGACATTTGTAAACTGTACAATTCCGCCGTATGTGCCCTGTTTTTCCACATCCAAAATATGTAGAAATTCTCTTCTCTAAACAGAATTGGCTTATACGTCAGACTTTTTTACACGTCCAACATTCTATTTGTCTTCTTGTTGGACCATCGTTTGCCATTCTTGCAAAAGGTCTAGTAACATGTGATTCTGGTCTGACTTGATCTACAGCAGGTTGAATCTTATATCCTGCTTCCTGTCTCTGTACGTTTTGATATCTACCGTTCTTCGTTACGTCTCTGTAGCTTCTGGTGATATTGACCTGATCAGACTCTTTCGGATTCCATCCATTAATTTAATTAGATCTTCCATTTCTTCAATACTTTCTACTTTCTCAGTTCGATCTCCTTCTCAATTTCTGGATCGTTTATACATCTAATTAGCGCTATTTTCAAAAGGCTTTCCTTTTGTTATTTCATGTGACAAGACATCTTCCATTATCTTATGGACGTTCTCCAGAAATTTTTCACACTATCAGCTACTCTACGATAGTTGATTAACTTTTTAACATCACCCATCATATCTTTTGATCCGGAAAATGCCAATCGTAATCTTTCTTCGAATCCATAAATTTTTCCGGTCGTGCTTACATATTTCTCTACTAAATTTAAGTCTAATAGACAATAGATTAAGGGTTCCCTCTGTTAGTTGGAAATTAACCGGAGATACCGAAATTCGAACCCGGGACTTTCACATGCACATGGACTGCTTTGACCTCTGAACTGACTAATTTCAATTTATCTCACACCCTTCTTTTCACTGATGTCTCTTTCACCGAGAAGTACCTTATGCACTGCGCGATAAAATTTTTGGAGACGTTCAGTGATCGGATCTGAGTCGGTGATGGCTGCCATGTTAATATCAATCGGTTTATACTCAGAATTAAAAGACATTTTTTGAATAGATTTATTAAGTGATAAAACAAATAATATTTTAAATAATATTCTCAGACCTGGTAATTTTTTTTTATTAAATTTTTTTTAAAATTTCCTTTATACTTTTTAAATACTTTAAAATAAATTAAAAAATTCCCCAGGTCTGATAAGCCTCCTCATGCTCAGTTATATAAAATTATATAAACCGTTTCGGGAATAAATTAACTTTTAACTGAAAACAATAAATCCACAAAATGTTCCAGTTTATTATGATAATAGTGATACTAATAATATTAAATAATTAGGTTAAATTATATCTCCGCAAACAGATAAATTTAGGAGTTTCGTTATAATTTTAATGTAAAATTCTGAATCATAACAGTCTTATGTGGAAATTTTTTGCAATAAGAGTTCTACTTTTTAATTAAATACCTTAATAAAATCGAGTTTGGAGCAACTTTAGCAAAAATATCTTCATTGATTCATAGTTTTATAATTATATATACACATTGATAAATCGCAACCTTTGCCATTATTTAATTTAACCTTTATTATCATTGTGTTAGTTGTTGAAAGATTAGTTGAACGTTCATTAATTCTTCACTACGCTCATTAACATGTACTACCTGAATTTGAATAAAAAATATTGTTAAGATTACTTTAATAAAATAATTTACTTCACTAATGTTATCAATAGTAAATATTCAATTCATTCTTCTTAATTAAATGAAATCTTTAATTATATTTTTTAATTTATTGATAACATTTTATAATACCATAGATTGATTACGATTATTTAATTTTTAGAAATAATGATTTATTGATTTTTTAAAATTTTAAAATTTATCAAATTATAATTTTATAAAAATTTTTTTAATTCATTGTGCTAAATTTATCTTTGTATGATTTTTAATCCCATATAATTAAAATCCCGAAAGAAACTAATGTTTTCTATATATCGACAAAATTTTAAAAAACTTGTCAATCTCATAACTCAAATAATTTCCAAAGAAAATCGAAAATTATTGAATTTCTAATATAATAATAATTTCTTAATCAACCTAAATACTTCAAAAAACAATCTTATGAATCAGAAAATGATAAAAGTAAAACGAAGAATGAAACAAATGTCAAAATACATAAATTCTCAAAATTAACCATTTATTAATATCCAAAATCGAAAACAAAAACGCAATATTTCTCTCATTTTCGCTCCTTTAGAGTTTTACCTTTTCCCGGGAAAAGGACAACTTCATTCGAATGTATATCACCCTGAACGACATATTTCAAAACAAGCAAATATATTATTCATCACTAAATCTAAATGCTAGCGCGTTATTTTATAATTAAAATTCTTTTATTATTATTATTATTATTATTATTATTATTATTATTATTATTATTATTATTATTATTATTATTATTAT
>JBBMKC010257220.1:0-10034 GCA_037834085.1 Bipalium vagum | reverse complement strand
AATAATAATAATAATAATAATAATAATAATAATAATAATAATAATAATAATAATAATAATAATAATAATAATAGGGTAGACAAAAGTAATGTATCAAAAGACAAACAAAAAAGTTGTTACACTATTTAAATCATTGCATGTGCACAAAGCTACTAGAGTTTTACTAATGTTACTAATCCTTTATTAAAATTAGAAAAGGTTTACCTAAGCTCATTTGCAATAAGAAATAAATTTTAGTTTTTTTTACTACAATTCTATCCGTTGTATTCAGTCTACAATTACCTCTTTGATATCTATGGAGTCTTAAAATAGTAATTTTATTATTCAAGTTCAAATAAAGGGGGATCTTTAGAAATTACATTGAATAATTAATGAATTAATTCTTAATTACTGACTACTTGTTTCACTTTAGGGTAACAAGTGAAATGCCACATTAGTAAAATTCTAATCTATCAGAAACAAATTCCAACCAAATAGATAAATCTGTAACATTTATTATATATTAAATAAATAATATTATTATGATAATTGTATTTAACCTTAAATATTAACCATTCCCAAATTAAATGAACCACGCCAGTTAATTTGATTAACTGTACTAAATTGATTACATATATCTGGACAAAAAGAAAACTAATGTGTCTATTGTAATTCTTTTCTTTAATGCTTTGATTTATTTCTTACTTGTCTACATTGAATAGGTAATACCGAATTTTAAAATAATATTAATTTATTCCGACCTAATACAAAAAATGCTATGAAAAAGCATCTTCATTTTTTAGTAACACCAATCATACAAATCTTCATTTTAAACCAATACCAATGCAAATGACAGGCATATTTGGCAATCATAATCTCAGAGTCTTGAAGGTTAAATGTGCCATTTTTGAATTTTTCCGTAGTATAAGTCAAAGTATATTTTCAGTCACATTACAATTTTTCTCCTCTGCTTCTACAAAGTTTGACTTTGATGAACATAAAATATCAATAGGTAACGGAAACGATTTTTTGATCAACTTGACATTGCACTTCAAAAATTTCCAAGTTAAATAGAATAAAATTAGATGAAGAAAATACTGTATTTTTGTAGAGCAGAAAAAGACATTTCAACTAAATTTATTTGGTATTAAATAAATACGTCTGCGTAAAACAAAACCATAAAAAATTTACGAAAAGGTATTTTTTGTGGGGAAATAAACTCCATCGTCTAAGTAAAATTCTATAAATTCCTTCATCTACTTAGTCTCGGCGTAAAGACAGAGTTAGAAATAAAGGGCTATTGATGGAAATAATCCAATCTCTACGACTATATAAGGAGACGGCTATTCCCAGAAATTTTCCCAGCAATCATCGGAAAATTAAATACGTTATTTAATTGTTTTCAGAGAATTGCTAGTTGTGATTTTAAAGAAGACTTCAATTGTTCCAGAAAATTATTAGTTTCTTCTTACGCCGATGATGACATTGCAAGAGAAATTACCAAGGGGACCTAGTGAGTTTGGGAATCCCTAGGTGACCTGTAAAGGACTTAGAGGACAACCCGGGGACCCCTTGTCACTTATGGTGAGATTGTTTTATTTTGATTTCTTGCAGCTCTATTTCTTTGTTATCATCTTTCTTGTGATTTTCCTTAAAGCTATTTAATTGTGTTATCATTATTATTCATTTTTTGTGATTAATTACTTTTCAGCAATGTGATAGTGATGATATTGACTTGAATTTCATTTTTGTGATGAGACTATATTACTTTTTAGGTGATTAACAGACATTGGAGAGATTTAATTTTTTCATCAGGCTGTTGTTAAATTTATACTAAAGTTTTATTGTGATCGTTTTGATTCAATTTTTTGGTACGGATAAAGTTTTATTGTGTGATTTTGATTCAAATTGAGTTTAACTTTGTGCAGCGACAACAGAATTACAAGCACAACATTGTTAAGTGAAGAGTTATTGATTGACGAGCGAAAGTTACTTTGACAGGGTATAATAGTAACAATTTTAATCATTATCTAAAGAAAATTAATTTTTAATTTTAAAATCATCAAGGAAGAATTCACAGATTGATAATGTTAGTGACCTTAGTATTTTTTTGAAATCCATCAATTGGAAGTACAATTATTAACCAGACTTGAAAGTAAGTTTTTATTTATTTTTCAGTTGACCTTTAAATACTGACTATCAATGATGACCAAAGTTTATTTTAAGTTTTTCGTAATATCCTTTAAGTGTAGTGTTACATAATCCCTTGCTCAGACAACTAACATAATTTAAAAGTTAAAATGTTATTATGAATAATAATTTATTTAAAATACTTATACAAATGATTACAAATAGAATGAGGAAAACGTAAAACGCTTACAATATCGGTCACTCAAAGGAAAAGTAGCAAACTTACTGAATATAAATTTATTCACGGCTTATGAAAATATAAAGGTGCTTTTTCATAGCTCTTTTATTAGGTGTGTATCAATGAAAACCGAATAGAAAATTAAACGATAGTCCAACAAAAGGTCATTTGGTACTTTTCATATAACATTTTACAGAAATAACAGAAATTAAGTTTGAAGGGCATATTTTTGCCACCATAGTCTCCCTTTTTGAATGCGATTGAATATATGATGTCCAAGTGGAAAATTCCATTCAAATCTGCAAAACAAAAGAATGATGAATGAGAACTGTTTTAATTGAGAATGTCTGTAACATAATTTACAAAGGAAGATTTTGCAGGGTTCTACAAAAATATGCATACATTTTTAACAAAATGTTTAAATAGGATATCAATCACTGAAACTTAAATGAACAAAATCTTATGTACAATAAGCGCTTGTCTTTATATAGTCCTTTTACGTAAATTTAAAATGAGATTTTATACATTAACAATTGAACTTTATAAACTTTAAATTATATGTTAGACCCTGTCAAAAGGCATTTTTCTTTACCAACTAATTTTCATTTATTCTAAACGATGTATTGCATGAATTGTCAAAATTTCACATGTTTGGCGTCTAATTAATTTATAACAAAGGAACTCTATATAATTTATGCGATTGAATTTTTCATTTTATGTCCCAATTTTTGTTTGGAGTTACCTTTATATTGAATGAAATGAGTAGAATAAAAAGGTTTCCTACTCCACCTTTGATTACTAACATAAGCAATTTCGGTCATGGGTTGCATCCGACTACTTATATTCTAATCTAAGCTAACAATAAAACGAGGGACTTTCTACGGGAACTTCAATACTACCATATTGTTGATAGTTCTCATCTGGTCTTTGTTTTAAAATTAATTTTCATTTCTTTTTTTTTCGGTTTCCAAAGTTTGAAAATTTTGACTAAAAATTAAATAATATGACAATATAAAAACAGTAAGCCAATAGAAATGTATTTTTAACACTTCATTTAATAGAATATGTAAAATAGGTTCTATTGTGATAACTTACACTTGTATAAACGAGCATAAACGTTCAAATAAGAAGTACATATTTGAGACCCTGTCTGATAAGTCTTTACTTTACTCTACTATACCTTAGTGATTGCATTGATTGTCAAAGTATAATAAGTATTAAAATTAAGTCAAAAAGCTCTAACTTAGATTATTATTTGATCATCGGATTGTGATATTTGTTAAAAATTTATATTAACCAACCAAATAGGATTTGAATTTAATTATCTACAGACTATTTACATAAAAAAAATATTTATTTTTAAAATAATACAGTACAACACTAATTAATTAATTACGACACCTTCTAATATCTTACTTAAGCTAGAATTTAATTTAATCTAATTTGTTAAAATTTTGTTAAAATTAGTCAAATTTTTCTTAACAATAATTAATTGCCGTACCAATTCGGTTTTAAGATTATTCCATAAATTTTTATTTTAAAGTTAAAATCTTTATTACATATTAATATAGTGTTAATATTTATAAAATTTGCTTATTTTAAGTTCTTAGTAAATTCTGAATATGCCAAATTTCAGTAGGTTGTTGGACACTGAGAAAGTAAAGTGTGGCAATTAATTTGTATCGTTTATTTCTTGTATTTTTATTATTTATTTGATAAATTTTTTTTTAAATTGTAACAGTAGACTTAGGACACTAATACTTGAGTCCAGTTAATTTTTACAATATTTTAAATTACTTTCACATAGGATAATGTCATTTTTGTTATCGCTGCAATTAATTTGTGTCTCAACTTATAATAAACTGTAAACCATTTGTGGAGATTAAAATGGGAATTAATAATGAGATTTATATGAATAATTTATGGTAAATTAAGGAAATGATTTTAAAAGGAGTATAAATTAAATAAAATATTAAAGTTTAATAAATAAAAATATCTTAGTACTAAACTTATATGATAATGATATTAGAAATGCATTTATATCAATGTAATTGTGAGTAACTTGAAATTTTCTGTTAGTGCTCCATGTTTCAGTAGTCATTTTTCTGATGTATTTAGACATCGAATCAGATAATACACGTGTATGTATGGTGTCATAAGAGGTTTTTATCATCGCACGATTCAGGTTACTTGGATATCATGATTGATTAAAGGGGAAAAGAAGAATCATCAAATGTTTATCTACAGCTGTAGCCAAAAGTCACCGTACAGGTTTTTTCTCTTTTTTGAGTTGATAATGAACTGCAAGTATTCAGATTTGTCATGCTTGACTCTAGTGTCAGTTTTCAATAGCCTGAAATTCCATTATTATAAAAATCATTTGACCTTAAGTGTTGTTGGCGATAAATATCTTGGTAGTCATAAGGTTTGTTTCGTTAAATTTTAAAGTTGTTCGTAGTTTATTGAAATAATGGCACCAAAGAAGCAGGTAACACCACACAAATGTGCAGCTATTGTACAGTACAGTCTGAGTGGAAATTCAGTTCGAGAAATATCAACAAAACTAGGTTTTGGCTAAGTCTTTCGTTTCTCACAACAAGGCTACAGGTAGCGGAGAATGCGAGAAACACGAGGCCCGGTAACCTCTGGTTAAGCCATTTTTATTGGAGAAAAGACTTTAATTCTGCAAAATCTACCTCCTAAGCATCAGTGGCAGGAAGTGGTGTTTAACGTAGATTGTATGTTTTAAAAATTTGGCCTTGGATCCCTCCGTGTACAAAACTTCCAAAATACAAAATTCAGTTCACAAAACACACTTCCTACAGTGAAACACAATCCTAAGATCATGGTTTGGGGCTGTTTTAGTGTTGCTTGATATAAAAACTTGGCATTTATACCCACTGCAAATACAGCAAATTCTTAGATGAATCGCAGTATACTTGAAGAAAATTTTGAGAGGACCACACTGATGCACATGTGTGCCATATTTCATCAAGACTCAGCTTCTTGCCACACCGCTGGTACTGTAAAGAATTAACTTAAAGAGAAGTAGATTAAATTATTGAACTGACTTGGGAGTTCCTTTGACTTGAATAAAATTGAAAATTTGTGGCAAGTCCTAAAGAAGAAAGAATGATTTCATGCACCAAGTAATATACAAGATCTCTATTACTGGATAAAGAGAGTCTCAGATAAAAAAGTTTGAAGATGTCTGTCACAAGCTGGTCCCTTCCATGCAAAAGACTGATGTTTCAATATTAATTTATCATAATAATGTATTGTGATGTTTTGTGTTGTTTTAACGTGCTTGCATAATAAAATAACACAATGTTTTGACTTTACTACAGTTGTAAATGTAGATTACGAATCATATTAAAGTTTTATGATTTGAACTATTTTAATTTACATACATATTGATGTCAGCTTTATAATTCATTAAAAAATTATTAATATTGAGTTTTTCATAATTGTTAAATTAAATTTATTATATAATGCGTTTTTTAAAATATGTAAATGATTAAAAAATATACTATTTAAAAATATATTAGTAAACTATTTTCAAGTTTTCGATAATATAATAAATAAAAACTATATTTTATATATTTTACTCATTGTTACCTAATATATTTTTATACTTTTAAAAATATTTTGGTTAAATATGGCTTTGTTTTTGATGAATATTAAAAAATTAGTTATTGTAAAATTGAAAGACGGTTGATCGCAGAGAAAAATTTCAAATCTGCTTAATATTGCACGGCATGCAGTGTATATAAACTTTTTCTTTAGGAAGCATGTAAAACTTCTTCAGTAAGTACTGTGAAGCGAATTCTTAGGAAGTATGGCTTTTTTGGATGGATTGTAACGAAGAAGCTAATATTAAATGAACGAAATACCAGGAATCGCTTAAAGGTAATCGCTATGGTAATTACTTCCTTATTTTTTGAATTAGGTCATTTTTACTGATGAATATATGCTAAAGCTGTTCTCCATAAGAAGAGAATACGTCTGCAGACAGCAGAAATTCAAATATAATCCAAAATATACCACAAAAACTGTGAAATACCGAAATAAGAGTTTAATAGTTTGGCGTGCTATTAAATAAGATGGAATCAGAATTCTCATAAGGTTTCCCGATCACATGGATTCATTACCAATCAAGATGTATTAAAGAAAAGATTTTTACCAATATATGAGCCACTATAAATCAGCAGGACGGAACCCCGTGCCATAAATCAAGATTGATATATCATCATTTTGGACAATTCAAAATTACGAGTACTCAGTGATTAGTTGACTCAGTCACTAGATCTAAATATAATTAAGCCGTTGTGGGCTAATCTGAAAGCCACGTTACTATCTGTAGACCGGCCAATATTAAGACATTTTGGAAGATTTCGCAGGAGCAATGGACAATGATTGAAGTTTCTAAAATAGAAAATCTAAAGATCTTAAAAAGATCCATAACACATTCTTTTCTGAATTTGCTTTTATTGTAGTCTTACAACTGTCTGTTCTATTCCTTTTTTTCTGACTTCTATGATTTTTCGTTCCATTTTTATACTGTACTTTTTATTTTATTTTCCATAAATAGTATCTTCCTCTTTCTTATTACAATTCTACTGTCTATTCTTATTTCTATTTTTATTATTCCTTTAATTCATAATATAAAATTTCCAATTATTTTTATTATTAGTAACTTTGTGTTACTTTATTATAAATTTCTTTAAATTTCACCATATTTTACTTAATTTATATATAAATAAATAAAACAATTGTTAATAATAATTTATATATATTATTTCGCATGATATTTCATATATTATTTTATTATCCATACAAATAATACAATAATACAAACATGATATTTCATTCTTTTTATATATTATTTTATTATTGCTTAATTATCATTTTATTATTTATTTTTCAATCAAGGATCAATCAAGGACGACTTACAATAATAAATATACAATGTATTTTAAAAACTAAAATTTTGAAAATAAATTATCAAATTAAAATGTATCAAATTAAAATACATTATCATTCCAAAGAATACATAATTCATTAATCAAAAAGAGTAAGGATATCATAGTTGCACAATGTTAAGGATCACTACTAAAACTTTAATCAGTCTTTGGCTGTCACATCTTGAATTGACTGCACTTGGTGGCCATCTTTGATAGCCTGAATTGTCTGACTTTGATTTGATTGATTTGACTAGATTTTCCACACAAGGAATAACAAGGAGGTACAATAAAAAAATAAGTATAAGAAATGAATACAAGTTATTAATTTCAAGTAGATGTATATTGAAGTAGATTGCTTATTGAAATGTGGTAAACTACCTGTAAATGTTATTAAAATATGTTTCACTGTCTTACAATCTTCTATTCAAGTTAACTAACAAAATCATGTTTTTGAAACAATTTTGTACTTTAACTAAAAAAAATTTACTTTCAAAATATCTATATGGAAACATGTGCTTCAACATGTCTACATTAAAGTATTTGTAATTATATATTTCGATCATTTAATGGAAATTACTTGGGTGGATCCAAAAATATGGACAGTATTGTATTAAACAAGAGCCGAGTTACTTCACATACCTAGTTCTTTTTTTTCAATATCTAAACATGCAAGAAATCTTTGATAATATCAACATGTGTTATTCATTTATAGCTTAGTTATAGAATATTAAATAAAACGTGTATCAGCAAGATTTTAAAAAATATATAAAAATTTTAAATAATGAAAAGAAAATATAGATTTGTAAAAGTTAATGTAAAAAATCATTTAATATATTAAATATAATAGTCCAAAATATAAAAATAATTGTAACACATTTTTTAAGGAAAATAAAAATTTTTTAACAAAGATGAATTTTAGAATTGAAATTTCTAATATATCTATTCTAAAAATTGTTTTAATATTCGTTTTGAATATTTTCAAGCAAACGATTTAATTTTTCATCAAGTATATTTAGTTTAATTTATTATTCGCTCTTACAAAGTAAATTTAGTTTCTAATACTTTTCTTAAAGATGAACTTACCAAATAAAAGATTTTATCGTCAAAGAGCTCATTGTAATCCATGGTCGGATCATTCCTTGGAATATCCTTTAAGACCTGAAGACATGCAATGGGATAAATTATACGATTCTGCTTCTGAAAACCGTGCTCCAGAATTTGCTGATGTTGGATGTGGTTATGGTGGTCTATTAACTACACTTTCGACTTTATATCCTCAGACCAGAATGATTGGTATGGAAATTAGGGTGAAAGTTTCCGACTACGTTTCTGATCGTATTAAGGCTCTCAGAGATCGAGAACCGGGGAGTTACAGAAACATTGCTATAATTAGAACAAATGCTATGAAGTTCCTGCCAAATTTTTTTCCAAAGGTTTATATTATTTTATAGTTGTGAAATTCATTAGATATATATTCAGGCCCAGTTAAGCAAAATGTTTATTTTGTATCCCGATCCACACTTCAAGAGAATCAAGCACAAATGGAGAATCGTTAGCACCACTCTCCTGGCTGAGTACGCCTACATAATCAAGCCAGGCGGCAGATTGTACACAATCACAGATGTGCTTGAAGTCCACAAATGGATTGTTGATCAAGTGGCAACACATCCGTTGTTCCGTCGAATCAGCGACGAAGAAATGGCAACAGATCCTATTGTTCCTCTGCTGCCTGAGTCCACCGAGGAAGGTAAAAAAGTTGCCAGGAACAGTCAGCCCTGTTACCCAGCAGTTTTTGAAAGAATTCCCACTGTAAATGATTTTTAATAAATTTCCCAGTCTTTCTTTGATTTGGTTTTTTTCACTTAAACTTAAGGTAGTATAATAAATGTCATTTGAGCAAAAATTTAAGAATTAAAATATTATCAATGGAATAGATAGAAATAATGGTTAAATATCAAAATCAGAAAAAGGAAATGAATAGGTGAAATCAAATGGAGGGAGACAAAACTAAATTATAGTGATCATCGAAATTGTGACAAACAAAAATATTAAAGTTTATTTGATGTTTTAAATGTACATTAGACTGTTTATTTTTGTTTTGGTTGTTTGAATAGGTAAATTAGTTTAGCTTTTGATTTATGTTATTATGGTGATCATGACAATGGTGGCAAAATCAGTTGAATATGCAATGTGTAATAATTTACTTTCTTATCTTGTTAGCCAATAACTAACCTTATCAATATAATATGGTCTAATCATTAATTTAAAATATCTTAAATATAATGCACTTTTTTTAATCTGATGAAATTAATATACAAACTAAATGGATTTAAGCGAAATTCCGAAAGTAAACATTTTTAATACTATTTTGATGGAGGTTTCGATTACTTCATTCAGATGAATTTCGATAAACTTCTTTTCAAATGATTTACAATTCATGAATTTTATTTTCCTTATTATTGGACGAAAAAAATTATTTGACTTAAATTTAATTAATTTATGCCCAAAAATTAACATTTTAAAACTTGTTAAATAGAATTCTTGAAATTAAAAATATCTAACTTTAAACATGAAATCAAGAAATGTGTTGAGATTCAAGGTTCAAGGCGATTTCAATGTTTCTGAAATAATAATTAAATTACTGATTAATACATGGTCTTCCAAAAGAAGCTTTACTACTTTTAACATATTAAATACTAAGTAGTTTTTGTTTAAATAAATTA
>JBBMKC010257209.1:0-10034 GCA_037834085.1 Bipalium vagum | reverse complement strand
AAATAGGAAAGTCAAAGAAATTGGACAAATGGATTCCGCACAATTTAACCGAAAAGCAAAAATTATGTCGTTTTGAGATGTCATCCGCACTTCTTTTACGCAACAAAACCGATCCTTTCCTCGATCGCAGTGTGACATGTGATGAGAAATGGATCATGTACGACAATCACCGACGTTAGATGTTAAAAACCGCCATTTATTTCTTTACAACCTAATAATATGTTTAAATTGAATTCTCAAGTTTTATTTTATTTATGGAGTTCAAAAAAATTATTATGGAATTTTTTTATTTATCTCAATTTTTTTTTGTAAATAATATTTTATGAAATGGTAGTTTTGATTTTTTTATCTATAATATTCTTTTATTTATCTATTGTTGATATCCATTTTTAGCGAGATTTTGAAGATTTTTAGTGAGTCAGAAAAACTTAGTTTAACAACAAAAAGTTTCTGTGTTTTTATTATTATTATTATATTTTAATTTGTAATTGGTTTTCGTAGTTATTTGCCCTCTTAAAAATATAATAATTTCTGAAGATTGGGTTATGATTAAATGATTATTTCATTTAATTCGAACATTCGGCTTTGTCCTAAGCGAAATGAATAAAAATCACGAATAAACTATTGATCATGCATTTAATATTTAGCAATATTAACCACTTCAGCTTAACATATTTATTTTCTCCAGTTGAGAGAAATCTTGAAATTAGTGATTTGGTTTTTCTATACGACATTTTCAGCGCTATACACCAGTTGTTTATTACGATCGGTGATCGAATCTTTTCCATAAACATTTCTTTTTTCCTATTTTATTTGCATCTCTATGGTAATAATGTATGTCGTAAATACAATTTCTTGTCATGCGTTTAATTTTTTTGCGAAATCATCAACCGAAACTAATTTAGAAACATATCGTAAGAAAGGTCTCTTCAACCTGTGATTTTTATTTTCAAATTTTCTTTGAAAGCTTCAACAGAATTCATTTTTATTCGTTAATTAAAAAAATATTTCCTGAATATTATTTTTGAAGTATTCGATAGTTTTATTATTTCATAAAATTTTAATTTTTGTAGATATAATTTAAGCTTAATGGTTCATCACAACATTTTAATCTGTAATTGATTTTGACAAATAGTTAATAGATTTATTTTGAGATTATAAATTTCAATTTATTTTTCATACAAAAAATAGATTTTATTAAAAATTGTGTTTCGAACTCGAATATATTTACGATTTAAATTTTATTTCGGTTTTTTAAATGATTTCCTTTTATAAACAAAAAAATGAAAAATACAAAATATTATATATATTATTTATTTGAAGCACTTTATAAATGTGGACTGCCAATATTTCAAATAAGAATGTAATATTATATGTTTAAATATAAGTTAAAACTTACATCATTTTGAAGTATTTTTTTTAAATTATTTTTTCATTTGAATTAATTCCTTAAAATTAATATAATAAATATTAATATATTTGATAATTTATTTAACTAATAACTAATAAATCAAAACCATACAATCAATTTTTCAGAGAAAAGGGACAAACAATGTGTATAATAATTTAAGATATATTAATAAAATTAATTTGAGGAACCAGTTCATGTCAAAAGAGATTAAATACTCACAGATAAATACAGCGTTTAAATTCATTAGATAAAATGCGACAGAAAAAAATCGAAGTAAATAACTTATACCAAAAACTTTATCGTATTTCAGATCCTTTTGTGGTCTTTATAATTACTTTATTATTATATTATCCAAGACTCTTTAACGGTCTTCAAAGAATAATTCAAAATTTTAAATGGATGCGCCCTTGGCTAACCAAACAAAAACATTGTCTCTTCTATTTATTAATCAGTTGTCTAACAAAATCAATTGACAGTTACTATGAGATTGAAGATTTAGATAACGCTTTTTTCTCGAATCTTACTTAAATATTGTTGAAACTATTCTTCATTTGAGTCAGAATTTTAAATAAAACATCCATTGCTTGCATGTTGTGTCAATTAGAATTAGTTTAGAAATAGATGCATAAACTTATTTTCCACTATGATTTACGACAAAATACCAAACAAATACCACGAAAATTGTATATAATTTATAATTATCTTTGTGAACATTTAAAATTTTTGAACATTTAAAAGCTTATTACTTTAACTTTAATCAACTTAACAATTTATAAAATTCTTTCACAAATTTCATTTTAACACTTGTGATTGAGAATAGGACTCAAGACTGTTAATATTGATGAGGAATAAGTTGAAATCAATGGAAGAACAAGAGATTTACATTAATTAAAAAAATGGAATCAACTCATTCCTCAACCAAATATATGCAGAAGCAATAGTTAAACTATTAGGTTGTTTGGAAAGTTACTTCCATTTTTAAACCGAAATTTAAGATCTTTTTTTATTAATAAAATAATTTGCAGTCAACAATATATTGTCCTTTTTGATTCAAAACCCTCTGCCATCTGTCTGGTAATTTTAGGATTCCATCTGCATAAAACGTCTTTTTTTATTTGCTGAGAACTTTCGAACAACCTAATATTAAGATAAATTTTACCACCTTTATTTCAATAAGCTATATTAAGCACAATATATCTAAATTTTTGAAATTTAATGATGGCCCTACATTTTCTCTTGATAACTCTGTTAGCTGTCCTTGTAAAATCTATTTATAAATGTATCGATTTCTAATTGATTTTTTAATAAAACATGATTTTTTACATGTGTAACATTTTGTGTACATTTTTTACTCAGACTTTTGTACGGGTTTATATCTATTGGAAGTCAAAGAAAAATGGTTTCAAATCAAGTACATACATTTTTTAGACATTTAATAATATTCCTATGTAATGGGTAAAATGCGATTTTTAAAATTTGATAGCATGTTACTAAGCAATAACTAAAACATTATTTTACTATGAAAAAAACAGTTAAAAATTCTTCAAGTTTATTTTGTTAAAGTGTTTTAAATTAAAGTCTTACTGAAAATACATAACAAGTTTATTTTATTAATTTGTATATCAAGTAATAAATAATTATGATCATTATTATAATTAGATATTAATATTTTTATTAAAATAAATCATAAATATATTTAGAAATTTTTTAACAGTTCTTTTTATTTTCGGTGAAAGTGTTTAATATAGCTACACAAAAATAAGCCGCTACAGTTTGATATTTTAAAAATATGTCTTAAAATCTGACGTGAACAGGATTTCATATTTTTAACTTATCCTTTTTTAATTTTTGAATTTTTTGTAAAAAATTCCCTAAGAAAAAACCATATTTTTAAAATATTAATTACTGAATTTGAACTTTATCAATTTTTTTCATTTTTCTAAAAAATATTTCAATATTAATTTGTCTATCAGGAGATAATCACTTATTCTTAAAATTTTTTATAAAAAAATAATTTCTTTAACACATAATTTGTAAAATTTAATACAAAGTTTGAGAATTCATTTATATTATCAGCTTAGACAAAAATAAAATGTAAGAAAAGATTAGTTTCCCAGTTTATCTAAAAAGATTCTTTTATAAATAAACACTAAAATAAATATTTTTCTTTTTTACAGAAACTATATTGTTCCTAGTGAAAAGATAAAAATCGTGCAAAATTAATTTTAAGATTTATTTATATTTTCTTCTTTTTGTCAATAAAGTTTTTGAATAAAATTCTCTGACATAAACTAAATAATTATCACGAGTTAAGTAAACATGTATAATATAATATTATTATATCATGTTTTATATTATCATTATATTTGAAAAAGTTTTCGAATATAAATATTTATTTGATATATATTCTGAGTTTCCTCATCCATGTTATTAATATTACAATTTTATTTTTTATTTTCAAAGCTCTTTCTTTATATATTATGCATTAAAAAACTTTTTTATTTCATGTAATTTAACAGTTTTTATGGTAAGAAATTATTATTAATATTATTATGGGGTTTGACAGGACATTTTAAAATTTTTATTTTAATACATATAATAAGTGTTACTGATTTTTTCATTGCAATTAGAAGCAAACAATACAGTTTATTTGTATCAACATATCAATCATCGATAATTTCAACGTGGTTTAGGCCTTTTAAAAAGAATAAATTCCTGAAGAATCTCATGTAGTCTTCCTTTGTAATTTGGCAACAGTCGGCGTTGAAATTGCGGTTTGCTGCTTGGTCGACCAGCACGAATAAGTTCTTTCATGTGTAGAAGCCGTTTTCAATGTGATTTAAGAAGAGGGAGTAAGTTGGAAGAAACATTGGCCTATGATTTGGATCTTCAAATTTTAACTTTACTTCTTTATCTTCAAAAATGATAAAACAAATAATTTCCGAGTTTCATTCGGGAATTTTCATTTGAAAAAATGATACTATTGCCATGTAAATACATTTTTAATGTGAAAAAATGTGTCTTAAATATTTAAACAAAAAAAAAGAAATACCTAATTTTAAAAATTGTGGCCAAATTTAAGTGACCTGTCAAACCATTTAATATGAAATACTACCTTTAAATGAGATTACAAAAAATGCACTGTATTTTGTCATTAAATTTTTTTTTAAAAACATACAATGAAAATTTAAAATTGTTATTAAATAAAGAATATTCAATAAATATGTGATTATGACTTTAAATAATTAAGAAAATTTCTTGTTAGAATTTCATAATAAGAAATATTATTTATTTTAGGATATTCTCTATTTTTTATCAAAACTTTTGAGAGGTGAAATTGTCTACAAATTGAAATGGATTTTTCAACTCTATGATGTTGATAAGGACGGGTTCATTTCTTATTCTGATGTTGAATATATCACTAAAACTGTGTATCAAATTTTTGATAAAACTATCAATGATGTGAAAATTCGGGAACATGCCCAACTAACTTTTGAAGTAAATCAGGGATTGATTTTTTAATATAATCAATAAAAAATTTACAGAAACTGAATTATAGTAAATGTCAACAGGTATCTTTTGAAGATTTTCAGTCAGTTTGCCTGAAGGTTACGCTTTGGTTGTATTTTAAAATCTTTTTTTAATTATTGAGAAAATTTAATTGATTTTAAAAATTGAAAATATTTTGTCAATTTTTAGATTTTTTAATGTTACTAAACATTGTTATTCTGTCACAAATTATTTTCAAATATTTAAATAAAAATAAAATTTTAATTTAATATTATAATTACATATTCCATCTGAAAAATGGTTTCAAGTTTTTCACATCTCTGCAATTCTTCCATTTTTGTTTCTTACATTCTTACACCCATTTATTTTCTCCCTCGTTTTGAATTAATAGGATTGCTTTATGACATTATTATTATTTTATGTTAACTAATCTATTAATATTAAATTCACTTCATTGAGGTTCAACAATAGCCTTATAGGCAATAACTCACAATAAACTATTATTTTCCAACACAAAATGTCAATACAGTTCCCAAAACTGATAACTATCCTGAGTTCTGTAAGAATATTGTGCATCAGATATAATATTTTTCTCAGATAACAGTTCTATTAGATCATGATATAACCTTTAATTTATCTTCTTTAGTGTTAGGAAGAATTACTAAAGCTCTTTACTTCAAAATAATTTGTCATCTAAATCTTGTGCATATTTTGTAGGTTTTCACATAATTTTTAACTCTCGCTTTTTTCGTTAATCGTAATTCACATTGATGTAGTATGTATATTTCTTCAATCGTCATGTTTTCTATTAAGGAAAATTGAATGATTTTGCTAGGATTACTGATTTCTGCTTCATATTGTATCTTTATTCTGTGTAATAATCATTTTTTCGTACCTTGAACATTATACCCAGATTTCTTTTCTTATGATTCTCAGATCCATGTACATGGTATTTCTTCTTTTGAATTATCTCCGATATTATCCAACGTTGTCATATCCAGGTCACCATTTTGAATTCTCTTTTGACTCGAGAGTGATCGGTTGATATAGAACGACCAATAAGATTCAAATAAGAATTTGATTTCTGTTAAACAAATACGTTTTAAAGCAATTAAATTTTAGTTTTTTAATAAAACTATTTATAAATAATTCTCTTCATATATTATTTCTTATTTATTTAGGACGAAAACATTATTCAATCACTTCAGGTTTTTGATACAATTTTGATTTAGAAATCTGTGGTGAAACAGCACTTTAAATTTCGATTTTTGTACAAATAATATTTTTCATCTTTCATATTTCTTGTCACTCATTTATTTTGAATTTTTAATGTCTAATAAATGTGTTTTTAATTTTTTTAAAATAATTTAATGAAAATTTAAACTGCATTGACAATATTTTCTTTCTTTAAGAATTTTCTGCTAAATGGCAGTTTAGAAATTCCACCATCAAACATTTATATTGCTAGGAACAAAATTATAAACTGTTAAATATTATGAAGATTATAAAAAGTATATTATAAAAATTGCTCTTAACATTCCAATGAGTGAAAGGTGTAAAAATTTGTTTTATGGTTTGCTGAATAAGTTTCAAGAAAATTATACTTTGTACAAAATTGTTGTACTACATGTTTTTTTGAACATAATGGATCAAATCATTTTGCTGTGCATTCATCATTATCCATTTCCGCCTTATAATGATTTAGTTGGAACTTTCTAACTAAATTATTTTCCATTTTTTAAAAAAATTATATTTATCAATCTTTAATTTAACTTTTCTTCAATTTCGATTTATTTATAGTCAAGAAAAATATACAATAAAGCAGAAACTCAATAAAAGTACAATAAGATTTCGAAAAGATGACAAAAACTATGGTGAATATTACTGAAAAGATGAATATGTAAGTTTTGACGCTAAAACGAGAAATTTGCAACATTCTATGGACTTAATGTGATTGTATATATTACTTAAATTCATTTTTAAAGTTTCGTGTATGCTATCTTTCTTACGCATGGGATCAATTCTACCAGCACGAAATTCAGCATACCATCACTTCAGATAAAAATAGGTTACCTCCGGTCATGTTTTAGGTACAAAATCTACAGCCTATGATACCTTCATATCATTCTTATAGCATGAAAATATTGATCCTTTAGCATACTTATTGAACTGCTTCTTCATATCGAATTTATTTAAGTTGAACAATACAAAAACACAAAAATAACTTAACAGTAATTATTGAAACATAACAATATCACAAAAATCTAAACGAACGAACAAAATATTTTGGAGAGGTATTTTTGGGTCTAGAAAAATAATAATATTTTTAGATTCATAAAATGAATAATAAATATTAATAATTACTTAGGACAAAATATAACTAAAAATTTCTTGAAAACATACTTATGCAGAAGTCAGATATAAGGTTTAGTTATGTATCCTGATAATGCTCCTCTAGAATATCATTGTTCAAAGTAAACCTGTGGGTTCACGGTCAGGTTATCTTGTAGTAGTTCAAAATTTAGAATCTCATCAAAATTGCACAAAACACAACATGATATTGTACTAGAACCTCTCAGTTTGGTACGCTGTTGGGTCGCTTGTCTTTTTAGCAACCACTGATTTTTCTTGTGACGATTGCAGAAGAAAACCCATTTTTCATCTCCACTGTCAAAATTAGTTGTCATTGGATTTGCCTAATAATTTATTGCAGTGGTCATTTCATTGGACATCCCACAAGTATGACTATTTCAGAAGACAAGTTGATACAGTTGGCGAACTATGGTAGGTTGAAAGACATCTGACTCTGTCGACAATCTGCGGGTACTTAATCGGCTGCTCTTCTTCCCTATTGCAGAGCGCTTCATTGTCAACTTGTTTCAAAACTTCTTATTAGTGAGAAATATATCCATATGTTTGAATATATGATAATCTGAATTCGGTTAATAAGCTGCAATGAAATAATATTTCGTAGTTTAAAGTATGTAACTTTTGTGCTCTTAATCTCAAAATATTGGGTCTTGAATCATTGTGGAACAAAATAAATCCTTTTCTATTATAATAAAATATTAATTTATGAAAATACCCCTTTTGTGGAAAATGTATATTTAGCACCATCTTCTTGATTTCGCATATATTTTTTTAATTTTTGTCTTTTCCTTTTAGACCGCCTGCTCTCATCTGTTGATATGCCCTGAAAGTTCATCAAATTATAGAGGAAGCAGAGAAGTTGTGAAAAGTAGTAAAAACCAATGAAGAAAAATATAATAAACATTACAATTGTAGTAAGAGTGAATATTGATAAGAATATCAAGAATATAAAATAAAAATAATCGTAAAGTAACAGAAAAAATTAATAATACTAGTAACGACAAACACAATAATAGTGTAAAAAGAAAAGTAAATAATCATTAATAATCGTTAATTATTTTTAGATTTCGAGTGAATCAAAATTAGTTTTTATTTTCATCAACCGGATTTAAATATAAATTATATTCTTTCTTTATTCTTTCTTCTTTAGATTCTTTAATTTCTCCTTTAATTAATAAATATGATAGAGCATTAAGTTTTTTTTAATTTAGACCTATTTTCTTAAGTTCCATGTTATTATTTGGATTCCATTATCCAAGACAATTTAACAACAATTGTATACAGTGAATCTTGTGAATCGGTTGAATTGAAAGCTTAGATCATCATATTTCCTATAAATTTTAAAATAAATTTCCACATCACATGGTACTTTCATATCTAGCAAATAAATTTTTTTATTAAAATTTCTCGAATAATTATGTATCGTATACTTGTTTAATGTTTTTTCAAAGTTCTATTAGCTTTAAGTTAATATAAACATTAAATTCTATCTCTTAAATAATTTCATCTTTTAAGAAATTGTTATGTTTTATATTTTTGTCTAAGATGAATAATTTACAATGTTGGTCTGGGTTAAAATATTGTGCTAATTAAATTTTAAAATAACGGGAGTTTAGCCTTAATGATTGTTTTCAAGCAACCTCTGGTCCACTAGTTTAAGTTCGTTGAAGTATGACTAATCTGTGATAGATTCAACAAGTGTTAAAAAGTTATTGTGAATTAATCCATTTACAGACCACCAAACAGTGATAATTTGAGTAAAGGATTTGCTCTTGCACATATTTCGGTTCTTCATTAGCATGAAATTATTTTTGCCAGTATCCCATCGTGTTGTTAATAATTCGATGTTCTTTACTACTCTAGGCTATAAAAAGTGGATCATAATCTCATTTCTTTAAAAAATAATTTAAATAATCTTACGAATTGAATTTAAGAAGATTTTTAAGGTTAATGCATACATTGAATCTCAAAGGTTTCGGAGATCAGTTATCTTAAATACAATTATCAGAAATAGGTTTTGTGAATGTTAAATTATCTTAATTTTTTATGAACATTCTTTTTATCAATATTATCACACATATAATTGATGAATTAAATTTCATTATGAAAACACCTAACAACTTATAAAGAATCATTCTAAAATATCCACACTGAAGTTCATTCAATTACTCATAATTAACTTAATTAAAATAGAAATAAATTACTCAAAATATTCTTTTTTATAATAATTTTTTCACTTGATATAAAAATCAATGAAAGTTAATTTTAATTTTCAATTGATATTTGTAGTGGAAAGAATTCAATCAAATGGAACTAATAGAATCAGGAAACTTTTTTCTAAGCGTAATCTTAAACTTGTTTATTATGCAAAGTGATTATTTTCTTTTTTTAATTGTCTTTACAGAATTAATTTCATAACTATTTTCCATTAAATAAAACAAAGTTGGTAAGAATTAAATATTAATAAATATCATTATTTAATTAATTTAAAATTTTCTATTTAGAAATTAATTATAGTTCATAAATCTTATAATTTTTTCTTACATTTTCTAAAGAATTTAATTATAATAATAAGTAATTAATTTCTGTAAAAAATTAATATTTTAATTAAAATAGAAAATGTTTTTAAAAAATTATTATTAATCCAAATATGAATAAAAAAAGTTGTCGTTATTATTATTATTATTATTATTATTATTATTATTATTATTATTATTATTATTATTATTATTATTATTATTAT
>JBBMKC010257198.1:0-10034 GCA_037834085.1 Bipalium vagum | reverse complement strand
TTGCTTCATACTAAATTCATCCATGATGTCTTGATCACCTCTATCCTTCCAAAGAGAAACGCATAAATCAATTGTTTTCGAAATAGGCACATTCGTAAATAAACTGAACACGTCAAATGATACCATATGGTCTTTTTCGGAATTTTTCTAATAGTTATTTATAAATCTACAAAACTCAAAGCTGTCTTTTTTATTTATTCATATTTTTTTTCTAATCATATATAGCAAATATCTGATCTGTTTTCTAGCATATAAAATAAGGACTTATATCATAATTGTAATAACAAGGCTCCAATTTGATAACATTCAAATAATAATAATGATAATAATATTAATTATTCAATAACTTCATTTTTAATTTTATATATTCGATTGATAATAAGAATGATCGTACAATAATATCGATGGCTTAATAATTTCATTTTAAAAGTATATTCTTGGTGATTAGCAACAGATTAATATTAGTTTTAAAAAGAAGAATTAATTTTTTTTATTAAAAGTTAATATTATTATATATTAGTTTCAGAATAATAATAAAAGGAATATTACTAATATCCATAATAATAAAATGAATAGTAATAAAATCAATAATAATTTTAAGGATGGTAAGAAATTAAAATACTACTGTCTTGAACTATATACAGTAGCGCTCAAAAGATAGTTGACACCCGAATTTTAAGTTTTCATAAGTAAATTTAGCTGTTACTAGATAATTATGTAAATTTTTTGTTGTTAAAAATCTTCCTACATATGCAAAGAAATAAACTCTAAAAAATATTTTAAATTCATAAAATTTTAAATAATAAAAAAGCATAAACCATTAAAAACAAGCGATCAAAAATTAGTTGTCATTTTATTTATAGTAAGATTATAAACTATTGTCTTAAAATAATGTCTAAAACTATTTAGTTTCAATCATGGTGAGAGCAAAAATTACATTAATGATATTAAGGAACGAATTGTTATGGCAGTTAAAAGAGGAAGAACACAAGCAAGTGCTTCGCGCGATTTCGGGCTTAAGCGACACGTAATCAGCAATTGGGTCAACAAATTTAACAGAAATAGAAATGCACCAATATCTGGAAGACCAAGGAAAACAACTGCTCATCAAGATCACATCATTATACGTTCCTAAAAAGCAGATCCACTAAAAACTGCTGTCGATATTAGTCAAATTAATCAAAATCATTCCAACACATCAAATAAAACCAGTGTTTCTACTGTAAAAAGATTTCTACAATCTGCTGGACTATTTGCAAGACGTCCCAACAAGAAACCTGTTATATCGAAGAAAAATCGAATGGCCCGATTTGAATTTGCTTGTTTTCATAAAGATTGGTCTCAGGTGCTCTGGAATGACGAAAGCAAATTTAATTTGCTATCTAGTGATGGCGTTCTATATGTTAGTCGATCTGTTAACCAAAGAGTTAATGTAAGATATTAGGTTCAAACTATTAAACACGGTGGAGGAAATTTCATGGTGTGGGGTTGTTTTTCCAGAGATGGAGTCGGACCTCTTATTCAAATAAACCGCATCATGAACATGCAAATATATGATACCATAATTAAGGATACAATGATTCCATTTGCACATGCAACCATGAAAGAAGGCTGAATATTTCAGCAGGATAACGACCCCAAACACACATCCAACGTTATTAAACAAACGTTAGAACGCAACAAAATCCGTGTTATGAAGTAGCATAGTCAGAGTTCGGACCTTAATCTGATTGAGCATTTATGGGTGGAACTTGATCGTACCATCCGAGTTAAAAAGATATCCAATAAACAAGATTTCTTTAAAAATTTACAGGAAAGTTGGATTATAATTCTTTTAGAAAATTTGATTAAACTTGTTGACTATATGCCTCGCAGATTTGCAGCTATTATCACTTCCAATGGTTATGCTACTAAATATTAGTTTGAATCACTTGTATTAATAATAAATTTTTAAAAATTCGTGTAATATATTATTAAAGATTTTTCGATTTTCATGTTAGATTGTCAATGAAAACTAATTTGTGAAATCTTAATATTGCATATTTTCTTGAAAATTTCATTTATTTAATATCAATTTCAATACAAATTTCATTTGATTGATTTGATTAGCCTTTACGAAAACACATATTTATATATTTGTTTTGGTAGTCATAATAAAAAAGAAACTTCATAAAAACACATTTTTTCAGTGTCAACTAAGTTTAGAGCGCTACTGTATGTTAAAATTCTATTTAATATGACTTATATTTAAAAATAATTATTTATAATAAGTTTAGTTTATTTTTGGTTTATATAAAAAATGTTTTATGTGTATTTTACTTTTTAAGCGTTAAGATTTTCGTTTAATGGTGATTAAGATTTGATTAAACGAAGGCTTTGACTACATAAATATATACATATAAAGTGCATATTACGATAAAGAGAGTGAGTCTACATACTCACCCATGAAGAAAATTTCAAGCTTCTGTGGAAAGATATTTTCACTGAATCCAAACGCACTCTAACATGAAGCGGAAGAATTTAGAATGAGGCAATAGCCCTGAACACAAAATTCCAAAGCGACAACTAAGTTTCAGGATACCGATCTCTGAAGCCAAGTGGAAAATATGAGATCGATTGGCTGTAAATTTAGATGAGTTATAGGAGTTGTGGCTCTGCATATCTTATCTAGTTTTATTCATTATAATATTCAAAAAATTTATTCCAGAATCAAATTCTGAACACGTTTTTACTTTATTATTGCTTAACATAATACATTTTTTATTTCAATTAATTACTTTTTTATATTTTCATCAATAAACGATATTTAAAATCCCGTTTCCGTTAAAATTATAAAAATTTTAGATTTCAAGATTTTGTTCTTTTTACTCAAATTATTCTTAAAATTTTTCGTAATTATTCTTTGTCTTACTATAATTATTATAATATAATATTTGTTTTATTAAATGATCGTTCTTATTACGAAACCTTCGTATTATTCATAGGATATTACCATTACTTTAGTGATTATTAGGTCTGTTTGGTTGACCAAGAGCACATTCCTATAACCCTTCGAATTATATAACTACTAAAGGGTCTGAAATAGTGTAATAATAATAATAATAAAATCATTTTTTTATCTTTGATGGTCTAATCTTGACAATGTTGAATGTCGAATTTCCAAGATTAGATCAGGGTCTGCAAATAGGGATCGATTTAGTATTAAATGCCTAAAATGGAATTGACATTCCAAATTAAGAATACTGATCTATGACTGAGTAATATTCTGATCAGTATAAAAGGCAAAATAGACTCCCAAGAATCTAGAAATTTGTTTTTGAATATTTTTTGAAATTGGTTTATTTATATTCAGAAGAATTTAGAAATCGACATTTACAAGGTTTTTATTATATCTATTTTTTTATGAGACAGGAACCAAAAATTTGTTCTACGCTGTTAGGGTGTTTATAAGCGTATTGGTTCGGGCTCATCAAACGAAAATAGGACTAATCTTCTTACTAATTATTAAAAATTTTACACATTTAAAATTTGATTTAATCCACGGATTATATTTGACTTGATTTATAGTTTTAATTTGCTTTTATTACATTAGATTTGATTATAGTTGTTTGGATTTTTTGATTACATTTGTTTTGATTTATTAATATTTGACAAGACTTTATATTTATTGATTCTGACATTTTGCGATCTGAGATCGATTTTCAGATCTTTATTCGTGTATCTTTGTATTAGAGAAATAAATTTTTATTGTGATCGTTTTAATTCAATTATTTTCGAACATGTTATTTACATAAATAAAAAAGTCAGTAAATTAACGAACTAAGTTACATAGTAATATAAAGCTTAACAGGTTTGTTATTATTATGATTAACCATTCGTAAATTTGAGTTTTTCCAAAAATTACAATTATCATTTTTAAAAAAATTGAACAGGGTCCGGCTTAATTATTTGAATTATTATTCCTAATAGACAATTTTCTTGATTATGAAAGAAATGAACAAGATACCGCCTTTCTAACTGAATTTTTTTTGTACCAGAGGGTTGATATTAGTAATATATTTATCCCCAAAATCGGTCGGTCGTATTGATTTATTATAATACAAAATCCCATATAAATAAAGATATACAGTTTATTAATTTCCTAAATAGATAAAGCAACTTTTATTGTCGGATCTCGTTTAATTAAGTACTAAAATCTAATACTTCTTGTGATTCTCCATCGACAATCCTAATAGTTGGTTAGATGTATATTGATATTATTTCGTAATCTTGAAAGCAAGTCTTTTGTTTGGCAGGGATACATGGAGTTTGATCAATCACAAATGACACGATAAGGAAACTCGTGGTTAGTCAAAGGGCCTGATTCTTATTCTTCAATCTGGTGAGAGATCTTTTTTTATATATAGGTAAACTTGAATGTAATGAATCTTGTAAATAACAAACCGTGTTAGTATTATATGTAATTTAAATGTCATGTTTAAAATATTCTTTATAGCTATTTTATTTTTTATTCTTTCACTATATCTGACTTCATTTGTTATTGATAATCCTTAAAATCAGAAACAGAAAAATTTATTTTTAATCAAAGTGCTTGTGACCACTCTTTAATACAATTCAACATCAAATCAAGATTGCAGAAACAAGTAAATTGGCAAAATTCTCAATATATCATCTCAAGAAAAATTAAAAGCGTTGGGATAACCAGAACACGTTTAATTCTCTCATAAAGAAACACAACTAAACAACTCGATGAAAGAGCGATTTACGACAAGGAAAATTCATCAATACTGTCTGATAATTTTGAATGAAACTGGTTTTAACAATCATACAAGGAGACATTATGGCTTCAACCATTAATCAAAAGGTATATGTAACAATTCCAGATAACTAATAATATTTATTTTGTGCAATTTCAAACAAGATTTATTTTTTACGATATAAAGGTGGAAGCATGCAATTTAATGTATTTCATAAATTTTATTATAGATAAACTTGTTCTCTTTTTTATTCAAAATCATACCAAAGTCTTAATAATGGACAGTTCTAGGTTTCATAAAACAAAAAATGTTTTAAAAGTATTAAGAGAGAATAGAACTAATTATAATTTTTTGGTACCATATTCTCCCGAGTTAAAACCCACAGATGAGTTCTTTTCCATGATAAAAACAAGATTTAAAAGTATAAGAAAAGTAACTCCTGATCAGGCAATAACAAATACTTTAGAAGAAATATTGAATACTGATAATGATTTAAATGATATGTGAAAAAATGGTTAGAAAAAGCTAGAAAAAGTCATTATTTAATAAATAAATTATGTTTATTTTTGGTAATTTCTTAATTTAAGAATACATGTTATGGTTTTGAATAAGCCTGTAACATGTTTATTGTAGACATTTTTGTGAGAAATTAGTAATCTTAATTGAGTTTGACGAACAAAACCAGTAATTAGTTTTGTTTAAATATTATTAATCAACACATTTCAAATCATGTTGCACGGTAATAAAAGCAACAATACAAACAAGAGACGAAAGTACATGCTGGGAGTACATACAAGAAAAAATAAAAATGCATCAGTAACATAAATGAACTTCATTAAAACTTAATGTACCTTTTACTACAATAAGCGATTTTAAGAAGAAAGAATTCCACTCAAATTCAACAGCGGAAAATACTAGAATAAATAGAAAATTAGTAAAACTGGAAAAATCGATATTTTATTTTTATGGTTTAATTCAAAAATAAATTTAATTTTATAAAAACCTGTTGATAATAGCTGTGATATCAACAAAATCAGTCATAGTTTTAAAGATATATTTTTGCATGGCTTTTTAAAACAATAATACTTAAACAAATATTCCATTCTTAATAAATTAATATATTGTGCCATTAAATATCAAGATTCATTTCAATAAAAGTTATTTTAAAATAAATATTAAAATTAAATTTACAATTAATAAAATATTTAAATTAGGCATTACTTTTGAAGACGAATATATAATGAATCCAATATTACATGATAAAGACTGATGAGGAAAATGAATTAGGTATAATAGTTTTCAACATTAAATAAATGTATGGTTTGCCAAAGGCACGGATAATAATAATTAAGAGTATTTTTAAAAAGTATTACTAAAGTAATATTAATAGTAATTTATCAAAATTTCGCTATATATATTAATAAATATTGTTTAAAAAGAATATATTTTATTGACATTAAAAGTAACTTTATCTCGGTCTAGAGATAAGGTCAGAATTAATTGGCTTTTAAAGGAAATAGTCGTCTAAACGTAGAGATTGATGATCATAAACCAATCTTACAAATATATATTACGACGGCTATCTCCAGAAATTCATCCATAAAATTTTGAGAGAGGAAACATCATTAGTTTTCATTGATATAATTTTAATTTGAAGATTAATTGGTAGAAGACTATTTATTTTAAAGAAGATATTTACAAGAAGGGTATTTTGGAAAGAAACCGAATATCGTTGAAGACTTTAATTTTTTTATGAAAAAAAGATCTAAACCAACTATTAAAAAGATTTCAATATTATCATTTTTTATGATGACGAGCATGCAACAGTATTTTACAATGAGCCCATCGACCTAAGGAATCCTTAGGGGACTGATATGACCTAGAGGACTAACCGGCACGAGGATATCTTACTGTTAATCTCCTTGTTGTAATTATCACATTTTGTTTTAATTATTATATTTTGTTTTAATTATAATATATAATATAAATATATCGATTCATTTATCTGATAATTTTTAACATTTGTTTGATTCTTTACGGTAACTGTTGGAATTTGATTATTAACAGTATTTCATTTTTATTCAAGCATTTGATTAATCTTTGATTCTATTGATTCCTCAGACAATTATTGTGATTCTTGTGATCGGTGTTATTATAAACTGTTTTAAGTGTAATAAAGCTTTATTGTGGTCATTTTGATTCAATCGAGTTTAGATTTGTGTAGTTGTGTAAACGAGCACAAAATTAAGAAGTGAAGAGTTAGTGAAATTCGAGCTAAAGTTACATATTTCGATTAAGGAAAAAAGTACTGAAAGTTGACATGAAAAATTGGAAAATTATGAACCAATAATTAATTACTTTTTATGAATCATTTTATATGCATAGAAAATAGAACAATATTTTGCCGTAGAAAGTTCATAAGGTATCTGGATGATATATAGTATAAAGAAGCAATATTAAAGGAGAGAAAATCAGAAAATTTAACCATACTTAACTTTTTATTAAAAAAATATAATTTTATAACTTAAAATATAAATATGGATAAATAAGTTTTTTTTTTCATGACATAGTTGAGTAACCTTATTAATGTTCATTATTTTAACCAACGCAACCAAGACTTGCAATCTTGATGTTCGTTAATTACATGGTTACCAGTATTTTCATTTTTTTATCATTAACTAGTATTTTATTTTATCGATTGATTACTGTTTTTATCATTACCTTATTAGTGTTTGATCAGTTGCTTATTGTTGAATATAAATCAAAACATAAGGACAAGGAGCAGTTGAATAACTTTTATCTGATCGTGGTGTAATATGAATTTTTTCGCCATTAAAAAGTCCGATGTTGACTCTAGATATTAGTAGAATCATTGATCACATCTTCCGAATTACTCAAATATTTTCCACATCTCTAGCACTCGTATTTTCCAAAAAGATAAGGCGATCCATGAGGTTTATGTAGGGTGAGTATGGAAGCTGCCTAAATAGAGACACCCGATGTTCTGTTAACCAAAGTCGAATCAACTGTGTTACGTGAGGTCTGACATTGTCATGTTGAATGATCCCAAGCAGGTAATCTTGTTTGAAAGTTTGAAATCATATTCTGCGGAATTGTAGGTATCCACCATCGTGAAGAATGAATTCCCAAAGTAGCAAAAAATCCATTTTTCACGCTAAACACAATGAATTTTTCATTCGCTCTTGTTAAATAAATATTCAACATTTCTTGAAAAGTGTCTCTGATGTCTCTTTTGTTATTATTAGTCAAAACGTGAGGAGCTAATCTTGTTCAAAGTGACTTCTTTTCCATTTCTTTCAATATGCGGCGAACTCATTTCTTCAAATGAAATGCTGAAAAACTCAGGTGGCAATCATTTCACACACAAGTATAATATTCTTTTCTGAAGTGGTCGTTTTCATCTTCCTGAACCTTCTTTTCTGTCTAAAAGTGTTCACTGTTCTCCTAAAAACTCTTTGGCAATCTGCTGTACTTTCTGAAAGCTGATGACGTTCTCTGCTTCTCAACTTTCGTTAAGAAATTTGTGGATTTCGGTAGCCGATAAGTTATATCATTATAAGTTATTTAAATTTTTCAATTTAAATCTTCAGATATTTACTTACTGACGAAAAAGAATTTTTTGTTGCCAGTGTACATAAAGTATCCAAGGATCGCACATGTGTGGGTATTATATCCCGAATCTAGGATATCATTAAGGCAGGACAATGCAATCCATAGCCAGAGAAATGAATATGTACAATGAAACAGTCAGTACAATTCTCAATGAAGACATTCGATACAAATCACATGCCATTATAAGAGGCCGGTTTTAGTCACATAAGATAAAAGAGAGGCGACTTGAAAAAGAAGCTGCTATCAAAATTTTAAAAAACCGGAAGGAAAATGCCATTAATTTTTTTCTCAGATAAAAAGAATTTCAAACTGGGCCAGATAGGAAAACAACAAATGGTTGTGTGAAAATTCTCACCAAGTCCCAATAGTGATGAAAACGAACTTTCCTGCCACGATGGTGTTGTGTTATCAGTAATTAAGGAAATATCATGTCCTTCATATTTTCTCACAAAGTTGAGAGTGACTCCTGGTGTTTACATGGAAGTTTTGAGGAGTTCAGTTGTACCATGGATGAAGAAAATCAAAAATGGACGTCATTTCATTTTCCTACGAGATGGTACACACAAAGGTACAAAATTTGCTCAGTCGCAATTTTTCTGAATTCTGAATTTTCTGACTACAACCTCATTCAAAAAGAGAATAATTAAATTTTGATGTCTATGGTTAAAGAAAGACTCGAAAAAAAGTATGCTTCATATTTCTTAGTAATATCAGAATCTGTAATTCTGCAGCTTCCAATCTGTAATCTAAGAAAATGGAGATTTTTTAAAACTATATTATGACTATTTGTATTCAAAATTAAAAAATTGTTAAAGTATAAAACATTATTTTTCAAAATTTTACCAGTTTATCTCACGTACTCTATATTTAATTTAATTCCAATATTATCCGTCATTTGATTTTACATAATTTTTTTTCGATTTCTGTCTAACTATTATTGAGACCACTTCATCATAAGAACAGTAGCTATTGTATCATTACATGGATGTAAACAAGAAGACACATAAGCATACACAGGACGTTTTAGAATTTTCTTTTGGCTTACACATGTTTCATGTGTGATTTTGGAGAGTTGTTAATTACTTTTATGACTCGTGACAACCTTTTAATTTTGTATTGTCGTTATTATTTGTTGAAGAATAATAAATCTTGGTATTTTAAAAGCGTTATTTGATTTTCCCGTAAGATTATTACTGAACCCGACCATATAAAAAAGTTACGGAGTTAGATTAAAGTAGCTTCGTACATATTCCAATATAAAATATTTATTATTAAGTGGATAATCTTTTTTTAATATTTTTTAATTATGCCTTTTTACTGAATACAATTTGAATTTATTAGGGTCTCCCATAAAAAATGAGCGTTTTGAATAAAAAATTCTTTTTAAAAATTTTATTGCACAAAACAAATATCAGTTACTCAAATAATATCCATCATTTGCACAAACAAGGGCCCAACGTTCTGCAATTTTTTTATCCCACTTTTGTACCAATCCGATGGTTTGGAGTAGAAGAAAAGTTGGAGGTTCTTCTGAAGGTCTTCATTATTTTCAAACCGCCGACCTTTAAGAAAATGTGCCATGGAACGAAACAGATGAAAGTCAGAGGCTGCAATGTCTGGCGAGTAAGGCGGATGCGGTAAGAG
>JBBMKC010257188.1:0-10035 GCA_037834085.1 Bipalium vagum | reverse complement strand
TATTGCTTTTATTAAGAAAAAACCAACCTATCAGAAGACAAATAATAAATGTAACATTCAAGAATTAATTATATATCAAATTTTATATATTTAAAAGAAATAAAATTCGTAGAATTTAAATCAGAAAACACAGGAAAGGATTTTAGTTTTTTGTTGTTTACGAAAAATTAGATTTTCCAGGAAAATTGATTTTAATATGGATACAGATCAGTCTTGGGTGTCATTTTACCCTCAGCACTTTTCTCCATAATATTTCAAATGACATGTTAGCTTGTCGATAATATTTTTATTAAATATTTTTTTGGTAGGATTAATCTTTCTTTTAAATAACAAAGAGGATCTTTATTTTATATTTTTTTGATTCAGATATTTTCAGTAGTTTTTTAAAAAAACATATTACAATTAATACCAATCAAAACCTTTATGAAAACCTTCTAAACATTGATTTTTAATAATTTTTGTTGAAAATTATTTTTAATATTATTTCCAACGTTATAATTCATTTTCTCAATTAGTTTATAATTTCTATCAATATAAACTTTTTAACCAAGTAATATTTTATTATTTTTTAAAAAAAATTAATTAAAAATAATTAAAAAGACTTTTTTGAAAATATTTTAAGGATTTGGAATTTTAAATAAATTTTTATTATAAAAGATAAAAATATATCAGTAAATAAAAAATAAAAATATATTTTGATTAAATAATTTACAACGTTTTTATAGGAAAATATTGTTTATTGTCATGGTGGAAAATACGGGAAAAAAGTTTACATTAATAATTTATTCAAAGGAAATTATAAACCACTAAAAATTATAAACTTATTGAGAAAACGAATTAAAAATTTGGAAGCAATATTGAAAATAATTTTCAAATAAATAATAAAATAATAATAAATAATACATAATAATAATAAAATAAAGAACAGAGCTCATCTGAAACTATTAAAATAAATATTACAGTTAAAAATGTATTTTGAAATATATAATATTTTTATTTTTTTTAATATTTTTTTTTATTATACTTTTATATTATATTTATTTATTTTTTTATTTTTACGTCCTATAAACTATTTAGTAGTATCGAATAAATCAAGTAACATTTCCAATATTTTTTATATTTCAAATAAACAGAAACTTAAATCAATAATTTTTAAAAGTAAATTTTGCCCATGGCAAAACAGTGGTATAAATCTCTTAACTTAAAATGGCTTAAATGAAAAGAAATGAAAAATCATCTTACGTCTGCCTTCAGCAAGCGAACTTTCATCTGGAATGAGCAGATTAAAGTGTCCAGAAACGTGATGATGATGTCTTGCAAGACAAGAACGAAGAGGGATATACAGCAGGATTGTTATGTGGCAGAATACTCGGCTATTCGGTTGGACAAATTGACAGTTGCAATGGATGCCTGGTACAGTAAGAACAGAGTGTTATTTGATTAAATGTTAGATGGCAAAAATAGAGTGTAAATAGAATTAAATGCAACTTTTTCATATTGAAATTGATAGGGAAATTGTAAACGCTATTGGTAATGATAATTGCAAAACCAGATTACACAGAGGCCGACCAATCACAGCCCACAAAGCTTTGGGAGCAAGCTGCAGCCGAATCTATCCATTAAACGTTGATAAAAACGCTTCAGATCTGTCATATGTACTGACAGGGATATATTAATGATCGAAGACCGCTGGAAATCGTTAATAATTGATTTATTATACATAAAATCGAAATAGCGAAAATTGAGGACCAAGAAATTTCAAATTAGTTGTTTTTCTTTACGTGTTTTTGTTTGGAATTATTTTAATAATTTCTTTAATATCAAATTATTATTTTGTTTCAAAAAATATAAATGAAAACCTTTTGGGATAATTTTTCATAAAATTAAAATATTTTTTTAAAATTATTTTATGTTAATCAAAAATTTATTTATTTATTCAGATATATATTAAGGTTCTTAAAAGTAGAATTGAAACCATAAATTTAAAACAAATTTAAATTAATAATTTTTATATTTAAATAATCAAAAAAAAATTTTTTTTATATAGATAATCATGAAAAATATATCTTTCAAGTCTTCGTCAAGCGTGACGATTCTCTGACTTCATTGTGACTAAAAGAAAATGGGAAAATAATTTATTATTTTTTAGTGATTTTATTTTCTCTGAAATTGTGTGAAAATAATTCAACTTAAATATTTTTCGCTGAAAATTAAAACAAATTTTCAGCGAACAATTTAAATATTTAAACCGAAATTTGATTATTTATTGCTTATAAAATAAATAAAAACAAAACAGAGCTGCAATTTTTTTTAATGAATTTTTTTTATAATTTCTTCATGTTCATAAAAACAATCAATGAAAATTAAGTAAGTCATAAAATTTTAATAAACAGTTTTCTTTTAGTTTTTTCCCCAATTTCATTGAGAATTGATCAATAAATAATTAATGGAGTTTGGTATATATGATTAAATTATTATAATTTAATAAATATTAAATAAAAGTATATTTGTAAATATAAACAAAAAGCGAAAAATTTATTTCATCTTTATCCGAATTTATTTAGGGAAAATAAAAATTAAAAATTAAGAACTTTAAATAAATATTTGACAAATAATTATTAATTAGCTCAGTAAATATTTAACTGTCTAGAGCCTTAGTCAAGTGAAATTTTATATAAACTAAATGCGAAACAGGAAAGCCTCAGAATAACTTCACCGACATAATACCTTTGTTGACTCAATGAATCCATGGGGAAATTCTTTGTGGTTTTTTCAACATTATTTTATCCATCATTCGCTATGAGAGTATTTCCCATTTTTTTGATTATGGAACGTTCAAAGTACTGACAGGCGAATCATAGAAACAATACGTACACATTATCTTAATGGTTTACTTTTTGAAAAAGAACTTCTCTGAATAACTTTATCATTGTAATATCGATAATGAACATATCACATATCTCTGCAAACAATATACCTTATTTCTTTTAGTGATTAAAATGTGAAAATTGTACTAAACTCTCTACTCTTAATATGATCACTATAAGGAAAATCTTAAGTCGATATGAATTTTTAATTAATATACTTACTCCATACCAAAAAAACCCAGACTTGTTAAAATTAATTATAATAAAATAAGACAAATAATACTAACAAAAAATAATATTAGACAAATAATATTATGTATAACGAATGTGGTACATTAACGTTTAAATCTCTCTGCTTTTTAATTTCCTTTACTGTCTGAGATTTGCTTTCAAAAAAAGAAGTCAAAGTTTCAGGTTTAGTTGACCATAAATTCTCTTTTAATGAAAGCCATAATTCGTCAACATTTTTACATTTATTCATAAGAACTCGCTTATTGAGAGACGTGAAAAACCGATGTCGTTTGCATTTAAATCTGGAGACTGTGCTGGTTAGTTAATAGTGGTTATACTGTGAATAAGACTATATCCGAACTATGGTTAGTACGTATATTAATTAGGAATATAAAATTTAGAAAGATTTGTTTGAATTGAACGATCTTGGTGAGACGAAAATTGTCATTAATAAATGTTGCATCAGACTCTGAGTGTGCTTAAAATCATCCTAAAGGCAATATACTTTACTCGCTGGCCTCAATCTTTTCTTCAGTGTTATATTCTCTATCAATTCTTTTTTATCAACCATGTCTATAGATTTTAGCTCTTTTTTCACTTCCTATCCTCAACCTAATCCGGTCACCTTCCAAGAATCATTTGGGTGATCCACATTAATATTATCTGTGAATAAAATTTGATTGGTTTAGAATTTACTTTTGATTATTTTAGTAAAAATCATTTTTTGTTACTGAAAAAATATTTTAACAAAAATCAAAAATGATTAAATCTTATTTCTAAAAGTCTTTCGATCACAATAATAAGTTCTAGGGTCACACATGGAAATTGATGGCAACAGTGATTGTTTTCAGCCTTATCAATATTTTTCAATATTATCAGGGTTTATCAACGAGGTCACTTATCTCCGGTAAAATAACGAAAGTAAGGAAAAACAAAATTAGATTAAATTAAAAATTATGATATATTATGATATATAATATCATAATTGAATCCAATAACAAGCTAGGAAGCCAGTTTGGGGTCATGTGCTGTTATACTTGACATAGCTCCTTTGTGCGGCGATCCGAATGACGCGATGGCGAACTAATGGCTTACTACCATTCTGTATTTAAGACTTGCCTCAATGGCGAACCACTGGGTTACCGAACCGTTGACATTTATCAATCATTAACAGATTGTAATGAATATTAGTTAAAATATCCAGCTGTTTTGTGGAGCGTACTGAGGAGCGGAAAGAGACTGATAATCCGTGTTGATCATGTTGCTAAGAGGCCATGGTTGAGAGATTTTTGTAATGGTGATTTTAGAGGTTCTTTAGGGTTTCGAGAAGAAGATTATATCTCCAAAGAATTCAGGAGAATGATGCTGATTTTAGTTAAACTTTAAATTTTCTTTTTAAAAATAAGATTCACAAATATTTATTTAATCAATTAATATTTTACAAACTATTTACGGTGTCTCATTAAATGACTGTTTGTATGAAAGGATGCTTGACTCTAAACCAATTTAATCTTCAATTGATTGTGTAATTGGGTTTTCTATAATAATGGAGACATAAATTATTTTACATAATCCGTTCTCAATTCATAATGAAGAAGGAAAGCTTTTCATTTTATCAATTTCGTTTCCATTCTCTTAATAATAGAATAACTTTTTGTGTGTTTTTCTTGTTTTCTCTTCATATTATTCTAATTTCTAATTTATATCATTTCCTTTTCCTTTTCTTAGACATTTGTATTGAATATAAATATATAAAATGAAGGATCTAATACTGGTTTGGGGTAGGGGCTCTTTTGTCACCGATGAGAGCTTGTCAAAATATTACATTGTTTTAAGATATTCATATGACATATTACTATGTTATTACAGAAAACGTAAGCAAAATATATTCCTAATACTCTGAGGAAAAATAATATATAAAAAAAAATTTTACAAAAACATGTCAAATTAAAAAATTGAAAATTTTTGAAACTTATTAAATATTATTATTATAATAATTATTAAATTAAGCAAATTATTTCTTATAGATATATCACATTCGAAAAAATTGAATCAGAAAAAAGAAATAATTAAAATTCGGTTTGTTTGAATATTTTCATATATTACTAAACGTTATTGAATAATAAATGTGTTTTATAATAAAAATAATAATGAAAAATACATTTTACTAAAACTTTAAAAGTATCGGGAAATTTATTTAACTCCGAAAAAAATATCAATCAGGAAATATATTTGACTTAATTTTTGAAATCTACAACCGGATTTTCTTTCACTTTTTTCTAGTCCTATTCTTTTGTAATGAAAGGAGCGATTGTGTGATCCTGGATATCTGTAAACTTTGTAATAATGAAATCAACATTTACAAGTAAATTCCTTATTTCCTTTACCTTCAATTCATTGAATCAGATTTTAAGTTTCTTTTATTTTTATTATATTTTATTAATATTTTAATATTTTTTAATATTTAAAATAACAAATTTAAAATTAATTAATTATTATTATTATTATTTAGTAATCAATTTTAATAATTAATAATTAATAATTAATAATATTATTTATTATTATTTCTTTAATTAATTATTTAAATTTAAAAAATTAAATCGACATTTACAAGTAAATTCCTTATTTTCTTTTTCTTCAATTCATAGAATCAGATTTTAAGTTTCTTTTATTTTTATTATAGTTTATTAATATTTTAATATTTGTTAATATTTTATTAAATTTATTAATATTTTCAGTTCCTAATTTTTTATTGTTTGATAACCCCTTTTTGGAAAGATTTTAGACAACTTCCTTCGAATATTCATTTTATTACAAGGTTCATTTTATAATATTTTAAAGTATTTTTGGTTAGGAGAAATAAAGTGAAATTCAGTTTACTGGGAAAGTTTTTGTATTTGGATATTTAAATATAAAATAACAATAATTTGTATATTTCCAAATTTCTTTTTTAATTTTTGTGATTATTTAAATCATTAATTATTTTTTAAAAAAATACGTAAAAAATAATGAAGACACCACATTTAAAATAAAATAACAAAATAAAAATGATAACTTATTACTTGATTTTATAATTAAAATAAATATTTAGTAAAATTGAAAATATTCTTAGTTTTTCACATTTTGCTGTCTGATATATGATATCTATCACTGATTGTTTGTCAATTTGTTTTTATTAATTTAGCAATTCAAACTTATTTATTTGTATATATATATTTAAAATATTCTGTATGTATATGTATTATCTTTTAACATTTTAAAAATATTTTAATATTTATATTGGCTTGTCCCGAAAGTTATTTCGTTTTTTGATAACACATAGGTTCAATAACCTTTTATGAATTTATGAATGTAATAAATCTCAAACGCATATTATTTTTAATAATATTGTGTAATTCTAACATTGTTTAAATTCATTACTTCATTTAGCTGGTTTAAATTTTTTTGGCGGCATTTTCAAATGGTTAATAAAAAGAATATTTGCTGTATATTATTCTATTTTATTTTAATAAATGCAAAAATTCAGTACATCCATATAGAAACATATATATGGCATTGATCCGACAACAGAGCACACGTGCAAGAATTGGTGTAGCAAATTTCATTCCGAAAATTTGACGATAAAAGAAGCTATGCGTTCTGATAGGTTAATAGAAAGTTCTGATGACCGAGTAAGGAATTGCATTGAAGTTAATCGGCATGCAACAGTTCGTGAAATGGCAGAGCAACTAAAATATTCAAAACTCCTGTTGGTAAAAATTTCGATAAAAAGTTCGATATCTGAAATCTATGAGAATTAACGGAAAATCATTTAATGTAAAGAATCAATATCTGCGATATGCTGTTATGCGTGATCAAATCAATCCGTTTTTTTTCTCATCACCGGTATAAATGTTTTACCTCAGACAAAGTTATAAAATCGTTTTTCGATCAAAAAGACCAGAAGTTTTATGAAAAGCGAATCATATTATTGCCTAAAAATAACAACAAATTGTCGATAATAATGAGAAATATTATATATTATAAAATAAAATTTTTATGTTTAAATTTTGTCTTTTTATTTCAAAACTGAAAGGACAACCGAATAATAATTTCAAATGGTAAACCTGGGCAACTTTAATTGCAATTTCGTCTTTCACAGATTCTTTTTTCGACATTTTGGTTTAAAATGATTCTTGATTTTTATTGTTTAAAAATTAAATTATGCAAAGAAGATTAGTTCAAGTAAATTCCGCGAAGAAATTTTATAAATTATTGTCAAATTTTTATTTATATATTTAAACTGTTGAGCTAAATTAATTTGTAATTGATAAGATAATTTCATTTAAACAAAATTTCATTTTTTATAATGTCTTTAGTCAGACCATGGGAATCTGTACTTTAAAAATCATTTTTAATTTACACAAAAATAGTTTTAAAATTGCAAATATTAAAATATGATAATGTTAAATTAATAATTTTTTCATTTTAAATATAATAATTGAGAATTTTAATTAAATCAATAATTAAATAAAAAGAAAATATCTAATTAAATTAAATTTATCAAATAAAAAAATTAATAATAAAATCTAATGACTTCAAAGCTTGTGAAGCTAATAAATTGAATACTTTTCATAAACATTCATATGAACCATACTCTAAAATTAGTTATCATAAATATTTATATATATACATTTTTTAATACAATTAATGTTTATTAATAAAATATTTTTTGAACCTTTTTTCTTGACATCCATAATTGTTATGTTCTTCCTAATCATCACAGATGAACTTTTAATATATGACATTCATATTTCCTTCACAAAAACACTGTCTGACATATTTCCACAATATTTATATAATAATTCCCAACAAACTTGCAGATAATAAAATGGTGGGATATCTTAATTAAAAATATTCGTGAATCTGTTTTTGTTTTCAGTTACACAATTTCCTTGTAGTTTTCTAAACGGGATTCGTTTATAAACTGAAATTGTCAGTTTCCTCAGCATATTGCTATCGGGTTCTATCAACAATCTACACTTTTAGGATTTTAGTTGATTCGGGTTGTAGTCCCACTATCAATTATCTGTTTACTTTTTATGTAAATAAGTTAAACGAAGACTGTCCGAAGCATTTAATATGTTAACCCTAAGGATCTTTTAAAAATATTTTTTTGTTATGAACAGATCAGCAAGATTATTAATATATTTACTTTTTTATTACATGAAATATTATTATATAGATTATTAACAATATTTATAGATTATTATATTATTAATTATTTTATATTTTATTTATAATTTTTAGTTAAAGTTTACATAATCTATCTCAGATAGTGAACTCCTTACATTCCCCTAACATTCAAGAAATTTGATTCTTTTCTTCATAGATGAACAAATAAAGATCCTTTACAACGTTGAGCTATGTTCACAGCAAATAGTCTTTAAACATAATTCATTTTTTTACAGACCTCAGTTTTTTCTATGAAATGTTTTATACTACTGTCACTGTCAGAATTATTATTATTTATTTTTCTCATGAAATAAATTACTTTTAAATAAGTTTTATTCATTGGAAATTTATGGATTTTAAGTACGTCTTATATATATTATGAGACCGAAAAAGTTTCTTCCTATTTTAGGAAAAATAAATCAATTTTTCGCATTTCAAATATTGATTTTGTGGTTCAATGAGATTTTCGATTAATATTTTTTATATGCAGGGTATCTCAGAAAATGTTACCACTTTTTAAAAATAAATAACATTATTTAGTCAAGATAATTATTTACTTTGTAACTTTAATAAATTATCATATATAAAAATTTGAAAAGCATCATGAAAAATATGTACAGTCTATGAGACACAATCTATAACATCAATGTATAATAATTTGTTAACGCATGTACTCCAAATGGAAACCCTCTCAGCTTAAACATTATTGTTATCGGGAAGCGATTGAAATAGTCATAATCATTTCTTTTAGAATTTTGGTACATTATCGTTGTTAGAAAGTTTTTAGTTCCTCAGTAATCGGTGGTGTTGTGCTATGAATTCTGACCTTCTTTTAACCAAAGAAAAATCGATTGGCGTTTAATTTGTTGATCGAGAAGGATATTCACTTGAATCTCTTCTTTTAATCCATCTGTCTCGCAGGTTATTGTCAAGGTATGTGCAGATGTATCTTCTTGTTGTAAATAAAATTCCTTATCCCAAAGTTTTCTTTAATTCTTAGCATGACAATTCATGCAAGGGATTTAGGTAATTGACAGGGTTACTGTAATGTCGAATAAAAAGATCCAATTACTCGGTAATTTTAAAGGCCAAACCATATTGTTACTTCGTTGGTGGGCACTATGTGGATTCCGAGTAGGCCAATAAGTAAAATTATGGTGATTGGTGGAACAATTTAATTTAAAACTGGCCTCGTCACTTAAAAAAATTGTTTGTAAAATCGTTTGCATTTTTCCTAGTACCATTCACAAAACTCTATCCCCCACCTGAATCATTTTCTGTCAGAGCATTAACCAATCTAAAAATATAACTTTAAAGAGAATTCGTTTCAAATTATTGACTTTGAAAAAGTGATAACTTTTTTGAGAGACCCTCTATTATTTTATTAGGACATTATATTTACAAAAATTATTGAATTACAGAAAAAAAATTCAAAAATTATTATTCTTTCCGTTCATACAGAAAAGTCTAAAAATAATTATATTTAAAAAATTAAATTCAATCAGAACGATATTTCTTGTTCTGTTGACTGAGATTTTTTTATACCCATGATATTTGTAAAATCCTTTTCGTAAACCTTCTGATGTTTTCTAGAAAATAATTAGCAAAAGGTAAGAAACAAAATTCTTCAAATAATTTAATTAACTCATTTTTAATTAAATTATATATTATTAAACTACCTATATTATTTATGTCAACAAATTTTGACGGAGTTATAAAACAT
>JBBMKC010257177.1:0-10035 GCA_037834085.1 Bipalium vagum | reverse complement strand
GAGATGAAACATTTTCTAATTCCGGAACTTCTTTTCTAAGTTTTCTGAATGTAGCAAATGGATCTACAGCAATAACATGCTTCATTCTTCTTTGAGTGCGCTCAGTTGTCTTTGACGGACGTCCTGATCATCCTTTGATACATGTATCACCACTTGCCTTGAACAGATTAATTATTCTGGATGCTGAACTTTTCGCAATATTTATTATACTCAGACATGATATTGTTAAGTAATATTAATAACATAATAATAATAATAATAATATCCAAAATATTTAGTAAAAAATTGTTAATCATAACTAACATTAATTTAAAGACCTTTGATTATTACCCTTCTTTGATCACATCAAATTGCAAAAAGAAATCATTTTTTAAAGTCCTAACGACAAATAGAACAATTTTGATTTTTTTGGATGGAACTTGTTCAGACCAAGATTAAGGTGAAGGCCATTATTTCTTTCTAAGAACAAGCTTAACTATTATCTTGTTTCTTCATTTAATTTTTTCACTATTTTCATCTGTATGTTTTATGTTAAAAGCAATATCTGAGCTAGAGAACCTAAGAACATTTGGAGTACAGTAAATGTCTAAAATCAATTATACAAAATTCTGGAATCTTTGACTCCCTAATAAAAATATTTTTCCATAATTTATGTCTTTTTAATTTTGATAATTTTTTGGAATTTTGTAACGATTTTTTCTAATTAAATTATTAATATCTTCCTCTGTTAAATTAAGGCTCATTCAAGTTGTTTGTTTAAATCAATAAATGTAACTTTGATTGCTTTAAAAAAAATTATATAATATAAATAAATAAATTTTTAATATAAATAAAATTCCTTTTCATAAAGAGAACTGTCACTGAGAGGAAAGAGGCAAATGACATTTTCTTTCAAAACTTTATTCATATTTCAGAGTCTTAAACTGTTTTCTTATTCCTCTTTTGGTAATGAATCTAAAATAAAATACGTATTGTTAGATTATAATTTAAAGTATTTGTTTATATAATTGATTTGTGATAAATAAACAGTTTTTAAAAAGTAGTTTAGTCTTCTTCATTTAATGATTCATTTAGGAGAAGAGTTCATTCAAACTATTACGTACAATTAGGCATATCTTTTCCAAGAGGTTTTGAATGAAGATGTGTCATTCCTTAACTTCACCGATCCCTTTAGATTATCCGAAATCATTCTGTTAAATTGTCAGAGCGGTCATTTTTTCACTCCTTTCCTAAGTAGGAAATCAAGACTATTACTTCACTCACCGCAGTCCGTTACATATCGACCAAGGCCGGAGAGAAATGCTTCCGAATCATTGCAATGGAACCTTCTATTGACCTAACAGTCATCGGTTTCAAATCCGTAAAACCCATTTCACTAAACAACATCTATAAGATATATCACAAATCCTCGTCCTAGTTTGGTTTTGTTCCAACAACACCGAGCAAATACGTAAAAAAAATATTACTAAATATTACTGTAACAAAAATATAATCTAAATACTACAAGATTTTCATTAAAATCTGCATTAAAAAATTCTTGCCTTTTCAATCATACGTAATAGGACTAAAAACCACTTAGACTCTACCAGAAATAATGAATATATTAAAATAGAATTTTGCACATAAAATAATAATCATATATAGACATGAAATATATGATTTCTTTATATGTTTTAATTTTTATTTCCACTAGATATGATAAATTCAAAAGATGTTTGAAAATATAGAATTCCGAAGTGTGATCCGGTTTTTACTATTGAAGGGATCTACCAAGCAGGAAATTATTAATGAGCTGAAAGGAGTTTACGTTGAAGAAGACCCGTGTGAGGCTACCATCTATAATTGGGTCCACAATTTTTTATCTGGCCGTGCAAGTGTTTCTGAAGTTTCCAAAAGTGGAAGACCTACTGAAAATAATGAAGAAATTTTTACAAAATTGAAAGAAATTGTACGAAAAGAACCAAAAGTTTCTGAGAGCCTAAGTACTTTTTAGCCTTACTACGTATTTTCAAACCTTAACAAGCAACAGAAACTTTATTAGAATATTCTAAAGTTCAAGTTCATAGTTTATCGGTCATCGACATATATAAAGACACGAGAGCAGAATTGATATTCACACAAAATCTATTATAATTTCAATAAATATATATTCCAGTGTGAGTTTTATTATTATTATTTTAAAAATCTATGGTACACCTGTACACAAACTCGATATAAAAATGTTTTTTCAGTTGATATTCGAAGTTATGCTTTGATTGTTGGAGAATCAGGAGTGGGATTCTAAGGCAGAGATGCACATAGATCATACGTTTGTGAAATACTTTCTAGAACTATTTGAAAATAAAATTTATGGGAAAGTGGTCAATATTCGTGCATTAATTAGAAAGCAGATGAACTATATCTTCCTTGATCTGATATTCCTTGAGGATTATTGTACCTTCTATTTGTATACATACAAATACGTATACGTATATTATGCTGATTATGGTAGCAAATTACAATCTTTGAAGACATCTAAGACACTGCTATTAGTGTGATGCGAAAGGATTTTCTTTCCTTCAAATAAGCGAGATTTTTTTCAGAATTTTCTTAAGACAAGTATTGTAAAAATAAAATTTTTATTGTCATTTTTATTGTCAAATACAATTTTACCAATACATTTACACGAACATGTTTAAAAATAAATAAAAACCTTCTAACAGTTAAGTTCTCCTTTGTATTATTAGTTCCGCTTTTGAAAAAATTTAACAATATTGTAATTATATTTTGAGAATGTTCTTCGGACAGATAAAAGATCATATATGTAGAAGAATCATGCCTTCTTCTGATCCTTCTCCTGTTACCGTGATACATTAACATTCCTTCTAGGATCTAAAGGAATTATCTCCAATAAAGTTGACTAATTATAATGATTATAATTACGATAATTTGATTGAAAATATTAACAGATTTTATAACAGCTTAGTGACTGATTACTTGGTAAAAAATAATTATGCAAAGATTCTTATTATTAAATCCTTTGATCCAATCTATGAGTGAATCTGGTTGAATATTTTTGGAATAGAAATGAATATAATTAAAATAATTTGTATTGAATAATTATTTCCTTTTTATTTCATAAAATCCAAATTTTAAAGTAACGGGTGGTAAACAAAAATATAGTACATATAAAAAAATATTATTTTATATAAAGAAGCTTTATTTATAAATTTTTCGAAAAAACAACATTCAATTTTTTGTTAATTTCATCTGTGAAATCAGATTTTTACAATTTATATAATTAAAAAGGAATTAATTAATTTTATTTTTTATTTATCTTCGACAGCATATATTTTTTTAAATATTTCTTTATTTCTCACTATTATATTTAATTAGAAAAATAAAAACTGAACAACAAAAGATGCAGAAATAAATATTTGTTAATGATAATGTAAATTCTAAAAAAAATTATTTTCCTCATAATTTATTAAAAGATAAAAATAATAATAAATAAATATCTCTATGGCCACGGAATTAATATTTTATGATTCACATTTTTCAATTCGTGAAAACGAAAAATAAATTCACAATTTTTGATCCTGAATAAAATAATAATTCCTTTCCGTCTTACCTATTTTTCACGAATATAAATATTTAGAACTTAAGCTTTTCCTTTTAACTTTATTTATATTATTTAATTATCTATTTTTAATATTTTTTAAAATTAAAAATTAAAAATTATTATGTTGTTGCTCAGATCTTTTTTTAAAAAATCTTTTATCTTTTCTCCGTCACCATATGGATTCCATTTGATGAGCTCATGAATGCAGAATTAATGTTATCTGCATAACGCTCTGATCATTGACAATTTGTCAATTATGTTAAAAAAACCTACCAAAAACCTAAAGATCAAATTCATTCAACCATTACAAAAAAGAATTACAAAAGCAAAATCAAGCCTACGGTTATCGACTATTTAAAGAGTTAACTTCAAGCAGTAGAAGACCTCAAAAAACAACGCTAAAGGCAAGACGAATACTGAAACATCGACGAAAAGAAAATCCACGACGATCAGACGCACCAATTTATGACATTTGTTTTATTGAAGAAGTAAATTTTATAATATTCACAACTTGTTACATTATTTTAACAAAACTGTATTATTTCAATAAAGTTTAATAACGTTTTGTATCTGGATAGTATTATCTTATTTTTATTTTTATAAACAAGTTATAAGTGTTTTGAATATTAATTTTACTCGTATCGATTAGAAAAATTTAAGTAATCAAGTTGATAGAAAAGAATTGGAATTCGTAACATATTATTTATAATTATTTGGTCACAATCTTTTATTCCTAACTTGTTACATCGTTGTAACAAAGTTTTTACTATTAAGTATTATTGATATTAATATATTGATATTATTCTTTGGTTCACAAGACTAGCATCGATCTTCATTAAATCATTATAATTTTGATATTTCGTTTCTTTATTAAACAGTTTGTCCTAATTAATTAAATAAATACTCAGGCCAGGACCTGAGGATTATCTAACTTTTTAAATTTCCGTTCCTTATTACTTTTTCTTTTTACTGTTTTTACTTCACACACTAAGTATGGTGTTGAAGTATATTTTTCTTCTTATATCGATGACCTCTGAGCCTAAGAGCGATAGGATTTTTCCTAAATAATAATTATAATTAATAAAATCACATTAAATCAGTCAGAACCGATATCACGTATTTGTAACTTTATTTTGAACAAAATAAAAGTATTTAAAAGTCAAAGCGTTTTCTTAGCTATTTAAACTGAACACATAAATAAGCAACCTTCACTTGTTAAGGCCTAAGCATCATAGTAATCTCCACTTTTAACAAAAACTTAACCCATCTTAGGATCTTAACACTACTAACATGTGATATTTTAGAAAAAATACCTTGAGGATGATACCTTCGTAAACGAAGAGAGATGTAAGCAATATATTGATTTATCTACTTTTGAGACACTACTTGTCATTCGAAGAGGTTCTTCTTTGTCTTTTGCGTTTTGTCAATGTCTCGTTTACAGTATCACCTTTGTCAGCTTCTAAGATGTTTCTCGTAAATTTTTTATCTGAATCAGCCTTTCGTTTTATGTCAAGACTAAAGAAAACTAAGGTTTTATTTTTAATCATCAGTCAAAAACGAATAAAAATTTTCCCCACAAAAATCTTGCGTTCATGTGTCTTGGCAATATTGATTACTTCTTCAAGAAATGGTGGTAGATACAGAACGATGTTTTTTAAAATTATGATGCTGCACACAAAATATTTCGTCACAGGAAGCCCAGAATGGGAATATCTTGAATTATCTAGGATACTGCTTAAATATATACTTATTCCTCAAGACATTTTGCTAAACAGTCTTATAAATCTACAATGTTTCAGTGTCATTTTATTCAACTTTTAAAAATTTGAATTTTTGTAACAACCTTAAATAATTAATTAAATATAATAATATCGTTAAAAGAATGAACCAGATAACAGCACCTAGAATGTTTTTAATTGTGATAAACGGATAGTATGCAAGTCACAAACATTATGCATTTACTCCTTAAGCACACCAACACCATTGTTTTATATTCTACACCACTCATCTTTCCAGTGGGACACTGTATGAAATTTGTCACATATTTATTTCTATTACCTACCATGTAAAGAATGATAATATGCGCAATTATTATTATTATTATGGGAAAAAAATATAACAATTTTGAATTTATTTCAAAATTTTACCAAAATAATAAACGAAAAAAATGTATAATTTGCACTGACATAAACTTCTTAGAAATGTTTTTAATAGCTAAACAAGAAATTTTTATTAATTAAATAAAATATTATCTTCATTTTAATTTTGAATGTTTTTCAGTATTATTTCAGTTGACTTAGAATCATTGAATTTATTCATTATTTCAAAGGATTTAATGATGATTTATGAAAAAATTAAATAATACTTTTATGATTTCAGCTGAGGTGACCCCATTTATCCACTCTACATAATACTTCTAAGATAATGACTTCGAAAATATAAAATAAAAATGATACCATATTGCTCACTGAATCTCGTCTTTCAGAAAATGAAAGGAGAACACTGAAAGCAGGTAATATATCATCAAATTGAAAAGCAAAATATCATTTGTGACAAATACATCAGGAGAAGAAACATTTTAATTAAAAAATAAAAGGAATTAATTCACTTTACGGTCATTAGGATAATTAGCTTTCGACAACATTCAGAAAACATGCGGAATGGATCAGGAAGATTCGGATGCCTCTTGCTTTGTGGACGATATTTTCGTAATAAATCATTTGCGATTTTTTACTTTTTATTCAAACAAGGAAAAATATGGCCATTGTTAAGAAATAATTATTACTAAGAACATTTATTGAATATTGAATAATGTTTTGATTAAAAATTAAATCAAATCTTCGTGGTTCATAATGAAAGGTGGAATATTTTATTGAAAATAACCGTCATTTACAATATGGTAAGGAATTTTTATATTTTAATTGTTCTCTTGATGAAGATTTTTTTGTCTTCTTGAAACGTTTACTGGGTTTCCATTTGGTTTCCATTGAAACGAGGACAAGACCCAAAAGAGGAAAGTTTTTTTAAAATAAATAAGCAATTTTTTTCAACAATTATATGGAATCAGTTCATGAATTTTTTGTATAGAACGTTTATAATGACAAAATCCAAAATATTTTTAAGGTAAAAGAAAATACTTGTTGGTCTCTTCGAATATTTGAAACTTCTTGACAAAATACCACTTGGAAGAAATAAAAGAGAAAAATTGAAAATAAAGAAAATACTGAAAATTAAGATATTTCCATATAAAACTGATATAACGAAATTGTTTTGCATAAAGGTTATCAAAGTGAAGACAAATTCTTATATTATCTTTCTCACTGATTTACATGGTAATGTTAAAAAGTACTTGACTATACCAGAAATAATGAATACATTTAAATAAAATTTTGCAGATAAAATAATAATCATATATAGGCATGAAATATATATTTGTTTAAATATTCTAATTTTTGTTTCCACTAGATATGAATATTCAAAAAAATTTGGAAATGTAGAGTTTTGAAATGTGATCCGGTTTTTACTTCTGAAGGCCTTTACCAAACAGAAAATCATTAATGAGTTGGAAAGGGTCGAGATGATGGCTAGACGAAAAATGGCCTGAGAAAGGTGTTGTTGGATGTAATATTATTGACATTGATGGTAGCATCATTTTGAGACTTTCTGTTTCTTCACCTCTATATTTTTCTGCACTTAAGTCTTGCACCATCTTACTACCCGTAATTTCTGAAATATTAATTCATATTTATAAGAATACAGATTAATATCAATAAAAATTGAAATCTTGAAATTAATGACGGTTATATAGGAAAAACAAAAATTTAACACCCTTTATATCTACCCTTCTTTATTTTTAAATTTTATATTTCTAAATCTAAAAACATTAAATCATTAATTAATATTTAATAAAATTTTATTGCAGTAATTTTCTTGAATTATTACTAAAATAAAAGGATAATCATTCAGATACCATTCAATAACAAAATAATAAGCTTTCCGTGCAAATGATATATCAAGTAATAATAAGTAATATTTCTAAGGTTTTTACTAAATAAAGTAAGACTTTTCAGAGGAGATGGCGAATCATTTTTCTCTAAAAATATAAAATAATGAGAGGAAAGTCTTTAAATGCTTAAAATGAGAGAAATCATATATATGATTTGAGTAGCAAAATATTAAATAAAAATAGCAAAATATCTTTAACATTTTAATCGAGATGACTATATTTTGAAAATGCTTAATTCTTAAGGACATTGTGAATACTTTCAGAAATATTTTGTTATCATTAAGTAAAGAAATCTTTGATGTAAATCTTTCAATAAATAAAGTATTGTAAATAGAAAAAGAAATAAGAATGTCATTTATAATATAACTCTTTGAAGCATTGTGATATTAAATGTGCACCACTTTTTTGATATTTACGATACACGGTGGATTATTTTTTAGATAACCTCGAAAATATTAAACTACACACATAGCAGCTCAAAATTCATCCAATCATCGGAAACTAATTTGTTCTTTGATCGAGCCGCATCGCTCTGATTTGATTGTTTGTTACATGGGTGTCACACATAACTGTGCTTCAAATGAACAAAACAATACCTCTATAAAATACAATAACAAAAGAAAGTCTTGGGATCACGAAAACGACAATTATAAATATATAGAACTGGCAGATCGATACCTTTCATCATGGTAATAATTTTAGGTTGCGACAATTCTCACTCGTTCAAAGTGCCTATCTTGTTAAGAACATTTTTCTTATTATATTGCCAATCTAATAATTTCAATTTCAATTTAAAATTAAATTCAGTTAATAATTGTTATTTTGAAATTATTTCTAATGACTTTCGAATTAGAGATCTTAGACTTTTAATACCCTAATTTTGAAAATTATAACTTAAGAAAGAAATAACTTGAAAGACAGTTTCACCGAAGAAGAGCTTGAAACAGTCATTTTACGTTCCTGCTGACTATGATTTTTTCCGATTCACATTTTTATATTTGAGTCCATTTAAATCTTGTGTTTAAATAGAATGAATTTTTATCAGCTCTTTGAATCAAAAGAACCATAATGATACTTCTATCAGATTAGAATACTTGAAGGTCTTCGAGAACCGTGGTCTTTGCAATTTGTTGTTCTCAGTGTACTGAAATAAATTCACTCTCTAAAGTGCCCAACTAAACATTATGAACAACTAAGAATTAAAAATTTTTAATTAAATAGCTTAAGATTGATTCAATTGAGAAATGATTATAAGATCATATATTATCAAGATTAATAATTATTATGCTTAATTAATTTAATTGATCTCCTCTAAACTACGAATCTCCAGATTCATTCAGACTCTTTCATGATAGCATTTTTCTAATTGATATTCGTTGAAAGTTATTTTTGCTATCTTTTTGGGGTTAATTTATCTTAGACTTTTTGATTTATGGATCATTGATTTCTCTGATTTTTATGAAACAAAATTTATTTTTCAAATGATAGTGTAAAATATTCTTTCATCAGAAATCATTCATTAAATTTCCCCTATTACTGATTACATGGATTAATTTCAAAGGAAATATTTTTCTTTTTTATGGAACTGAGTTGATATTAACCTTAAAAACAAATATAAAAAATATTATGTTAAATATTAAAAACAATATGTTAACCTTTACAGTTAATTTCTGTTTGTACAATTGTACAATTTGTATAATTGCGACATAATGTAAAGCTTAAATAAGCGCCAAATTAAATATTTAGTTTTGTTAATTGTGAAAAGGTTGATGGTCACAAAACCAAACAAATATCTTATAAAAATACAATTGAACTGCAATCTGAATAGAAGACCAATCACTACTAAAACCTCAAAACGAAAAATACCTTTGATATACAGGGTCTTCCAAAAGAAGCTTTACTACTTTAAGTCTCTATTTATCCGTACATAAAAATTAAAAAGCCAAGTAATTTTATTTATACCTTTATTTAAACACAGATATTACAAAAAGATATTTTAAATATGATTTCATTAAAATGACCGCCTCTGGCAGCCTTACAAGCTTGGGCTATTTTTATGGAATTTTGTATAACTTTTTGGCATGTTAATTAAGATCATGGCGATTTGTTCCGAAATGTTGTCTTTGAGCTGTGTAATATTTTTTGGTTATTAATATAATCTTTATCTTTTAGATATCCCCATAAGAAATAGTCTGGAGCCGTCAAATCTGGAGATCTGGGAGGCCAATCAACATCATCGAAACGTGAAATCAAGCCAGATGGAAAAGTTTCGTGTAATAATGTAATTGTTTTCCTATTTGTATGGAATGTGGCACCATCTTGCTGAAAGTAAATATTCTCCACATTATAATCATTCAGATAAGGCTTAAGGAATGTTTCTATCATGTGTCGATATCTCTCTCCCGTTACTGTAACTGTTTTACCT
>JBBMKC010257166.1:0-10037 GCA_037834085.1 Bipalium vagum | reverse complement strand
TATATTTGACAGCATCCGTTTGCAAAAGGCATAACGATTTGCCTTATGTTTGTCTGAGAGAGACTGCCCAATTGTGATTTTATAGGGAAATGATTTCAATTCACGTCTGAGATACGTTTGAACTAATCCAATAGAGGAACCTGAAGCAGAACTCAGTTTCCTTATGGTCGTAGATGTTCCCTCTTCTATCATTTGGTGTAAAACAGTATCAATATCGTTTCGTTTCTCTTCTGAAGCTCTAAAAGATCGTACATTGTGATCCTTATTAATGCAACCAGTTTGCTGGAAAATTAAAAATAATTTTTCTTATTTGCAGTACTGAAGGCGTGTCACTCTTTCGTTTTATTTTTTTTCAATATCAAAATTTTATTTTATCAATATTTAAATCATAAGCAATATCTTCTGCTAAAAATTCAATTTTAATATTACAGTCATTTTCATTTTTACAATCTTCGTTACAATATTTAGGATTACATTTACAACCAGATACTTCTAATTTATATTTCATAAAATATTATGTAATTTTCAAATAATCCTTTTTTTGCTTTATCAAAATGTTATATTTTATAAATTTTTAAAATTTTATATCCTTTTCAACTACTTTATTTATTTCAATTGTTAACCATGTTCCTATTAACGATCTCTTTTTGATGTACCAAACTCTGGGATTGTGTTTGAGTTCCCCAACAGAGGGTTATTTCTGAGCAACTGTAAAGGCTCAGTTAATAGTCCGGGAAGGTTAAAAAAAGATAACTCGTTAAGCTTGTTCCATTATTTTTTTTATTATTACATATTAATTTTATTACATTATTTTATATTAATTTGATCGTTGCTTAACTTTAAGTACCTATTTTTGTCTCTCGACTCGATATTATTAACTTTTGTGTTTGATCAGCTGCCCCAGACAATTACAGGCATTTCAGACCTTATTGTGATTCCTTTCTCTTGAGTTTGACGATTTCGTGTTATTGCTATCACCGTGATTGCGTGTTGTGTTTTTATTATAAATACATGTTATTTCTTTACTAATTTTATTTATTTTTGCACCACCTAAGAGTTGGAGTCGAGTTTAACTTTGATACACTAAATAGTGAACAGTATGGTTGAATCTGCTAACATGTATCGGTTTCCTATTTTTTAAAGAAAAAATAAAAAATTAAGTATTTTATTTTTCGTTATTTTGAAATATATATATTTTTTTATAAGACACATAATGTACCCTGTTTGTAAACACGGTTTTTGAGAACGAATTGAATATATGTGCTTTGATCTGTGTTATTAAGATCAAATGATATCCGGTGGCACTGTAATGATACCAGCAATTCTCTAACAATCTAAATCGCACACAAATACACTACTGGTCAATAGTTTAGAAACCCCTAACGAAAAAATAAAATTTGAAGATTCCAATCTTACATAACTGGTTTTATTACTTTTATTTAATGATTTTAATGTATTTACTGTTTTTAAGTTAAAAAGTTATCATACTTTTTATTAAGATTACATTAACATTATTTTTACACGCAAAATTCTCATAGTTAACTTTTATTGATGTAATCACCTTTTGCTTTGATGACGGAAACGCATATTTTAGGTAGTTGCGTTAAAAGTTTATGTAGTTTTGCTACACTTATATTATTTCAAGCATCATTCAAAGAATTCCATGTATATATATCGCATATTTCCTACTTGACGGTTAACTCATACAAAAGTGACATTTAAGATATCCCATCTTCTATTCTAATTTGCAGCACTAATTGTTAATATCTTATTGTCAGTTCTTTTGGTTGTTTTTCGTGCACAGCCAGATTGATTACCATCAATAATTTTATCTTTATCGCAGAAACGCAAATTGAGTTTTCGAAATGGCACCTTTTGAAATTTTCAAAATTTCACGATTTCCGCGTATATTTCACTGAACATAACTATTTGCGCTCTTTTTTCGATTGGAATTTCGTTCGATTTACCCATTAAAAATATTTTGAGGAAACAATAAGATTTAATATTACTTATAAATAGACTTACATGGAAATCTAATTAAATAATTAATTAATTAAATCTAACTTTAATTCAAAATTAGATTTTAAAACAAAGCAAAATATTAATAGAAAAAATTATTAAATTGGATAAATGTTGTATAATTTTTTGAAATTTTAGCACATTGATGAATACCAATAAAATATAGATTTAATCGAAATTTTAACAGGATCTTAATAAAAAATATTGTAATTTTTAGCTAAATAACATAGAAGCAATAAATACAAAAATATTTAATTAAAATAAACAATATATAACATTAATTTTGATTTTTCATGTTTTTGTTATGGGTTTTAAAACTTTTGACTAGTATTGTATATTACTGTCGTTGAAAGAAAACTCTGCTGCCTTCAACCCGAAAATTATACATAATACCTAATTTTAAAACTATTATGTGCAATTTGAAAGCCACTGATCTAGTGTTTCTTTTTAATTAATATATATGAAAAAGGTTATCAATATCGTATAAATAAAATTACCAAAACATTTTTTAAAAATATTACTATCATAATAAATATCATGGTACTATTTTACTTTAACAACCCTGTGTTATAAGCAGGGTTATATTTAGATTTGATTTTATATAGGTATTAATGTTGCGAAAGTAAAATAGAACCAAATAAACTATGCTGTGCTCTCCAACCCGTTATCATTTCAAAGGAACCATATTAGAAATTTGATTTGTATGACATAATTAGGTTCTATTTTACTTTAACAACATAAATGATCTATATAAAATCAAATCTAAAAATAACCCTGTGTTATGATTGGTCTACTTATAACAGATATATTTATAGTGGAACAAGCAAGTCCACCCCTTAATAAATAATCTATTTTACGTATATTTATTAAAATGAAACACAGTATATATATAATATATAATAAATTAATAAATAAATAAAATTAAAAATATATAATAAAATTAGAGTACATAATAATCAATTTAGTCAATATTTAATGCCACAACCTTTCGATTTTATTTTTCCTTTTACTCGTCCGGGCATTGATCAAATTAACTGCTTACATAGTGTTGGAGTTATGGAGTACCATAATTTCGAAACATCTTGCCATTGAGCTTTCTCAGTATGTGTCTTTTATTAATTAGTCTTTTATTTATCCACCCCCAAAGATTTTCAATTGGATTAGCATCGGGTGAATTTCCAGGCCAATCCAGAACATTTACGTTAAGGTTCTTGAAATGTTGAATTGTCGATTTTGCTTTGTGGACAGGTGCCAGATCATGTTGAAATATAAATTTATGTTTAGGAAAAACAAGGCTTTGACTCAAAATACCGATATCATTGACATCCTCTCTTGTATTAATCTGCATTAACATAACCTTTGAGTTTCTTCAAAATACCGACACCATTTACCGAAAAACAACCCCAAACATGAATCTGTGGTCCATGTTTTAAAGTGTGTTGTAGACATTAAGGCCGGTATTTTTCATGGGTCATTCTCCTGATCATAAACCTTTTACTGCTACTAAAACTTTGAAAACTATTTGTTCCAATTTTGAGACATCCCATTTCTTTTTATCAGATACCCAAGAAATCCTTGCTAATCGCTGCTTTCTACTAATAATTAAAAGAGGTTTTTGGCAACTACATGGCTTTTTAAACCATACTTATTCAAAAATTTTTGAACTGTTCTGCTTGACAGACTTCGCTTGGCTTGCTCATTATAAATAGATGTGACATCTACAGCAGAAAGCATTCTATTTGTCATAGAAATGCGCTTTATGAGTCGCTTGTCTCGTAACATTACAGTTCTTGGTCTACCATTGCGTTGTTTATCACGAACAATTCCTGTTGAAATATATTTCTGCCAAAGTTTTTACATTCCTCTTTTACTTATGGTCACCTTGTATTGTTCTTTCATTATTTTCTTAATATGTGACCAGAGTAGTATGTAAAACTAGTCTTTGAGGACAGGACCCAAACTTTTTAAAATAAAAAAACAGACCTTGGGGGATGAGCCTAAAGATATACTTTGTCCAAAATTAACATCTATACAAAGACATGAAAAATAAAAATATATTAAATAAAAAGAAAAATATATGAAATATCTGATATAAAAATATACAAAATGTATAAAATATGCCAAATATTTAAAATACATAAAATATTTTATCAGAATATTTAGACATATTTTTTTATAAAAATAAAAAGGTTGGGAAACCTTTCCTCAAAGACTGGTTTTACATACTACTCTCTTTTTGATTACTTTTATTATAACATTAAAAAATCAAATTAAAAAAAAAGAAATCAAAAACTCTCTAAAAATAATTTTAAAAAAAGTAAAAATAAGATAAGCAAAAAAAAGTAAAAAATAATCCAAGAAAAATAAAAATAAAGTAAAAAAATAAATAAATAAAAAATAAATGAAAAAATAAAAATAAAAAATAACTAAAAATAATTTGAAAAAAAACTAAAAAACAATTCAAAAAATAAATTAAAAAATAAATAAAAAAGAAGTAAAAAATAATTCGAAAAAAAGAAGTAAAACATAGATGAAAAAATAACTAAAAAAATAAAAAATAATATAAAATAAATCACTAAAAAATCAAAAACTTTTTTCTTAAAAAATGAATTCAACTTAATGTAATATTTGTCAAAAAGATCGTGGAACACTTGCAGGTTTAATTTTATATTTAAATTTATTTATTTAAATTTTTTATTTCTCATAAATATTCAAAACACATTTAGAAAAGTTATTTAATGTCCAACCAACAAAAAACAATGTTGTTTTTAAGAAGATATTTTTAGAAATCCAAAAAATCTTAATATTTAAAATTATCAGAATAGTCAAGCTGCAATTCACAATTTAAATAATTATAATAGGGAAAATAATATTACTTTAAAAGATCAATTTTATAATTCTTTAAAAAATTATTTAATTTCAGAAGAAGTAAATAAAGGAAATGATGTCAGAGATTACTTAAGTAAGTTCCTTCCTATAATTAAAGAATCAATGTTTTATTCTATTCAAGATGGAAGATTTTTCAAACCATTTCAATTCTCATTAAATTTAAATATTAAATTTTTCCATCCAATTGATACTGAATATTTTACTTTAAAAACACCTTGTGCCGTTGAAACAGTACTAACAATAAATAACATCAAATCAGAAACAGAAAATATTTTACAAAATTTAGAAGAAGAAATGGAAAACTCTTGGCAAAGATTAAAAAATTCTGGATGGACAAAGAATATTTTTTCACATTTAATTCTTTTAATTGATGAAATAAATGTTTTAAGAGGATGAATATTTACTCCATTACCTTTTCAATCTCATTCAATAATTAATATTCAGAACAAAAATCAAAAATGTTTTTTTTATGGTCAATCATTTTTTATTTTATACAATTCCGAATTCCTCATCATAAAGAAAGAGTAAGTTGGAATAATCAATATGAAAATAATTTTAAATATGAAAATGAAGATATACCGATGAAAAAAATAATATTGCTAAATTTTAAAAAGAAAATGAATTAATAATAAATGTTTATATGATTGATTGTATTGAGAAAAAACAAATTGAATTAAGAAAATCATGGAGAACACATCCATCACATATTTCTTTACAGGATATTAATAATTATAATGCAATATATATTTTATTTTATGATGATCATTATAATTAAAGATTTTAATTAAAGATTTTAAATCTTGGATAAAAGAGGAAATCGAATATTAACTTAATTCTAAAAATGATGAAGAATTATTTATTTGTGAAAGATGTTTATCAATATTAATAGATCTGCTTATGAAAAACATCATGATTTTTGTATTTTAAATAAACCAAAACAATTTATTTTTCCTGATCCAGGATCAAAAATAACTTTTACAAATTATGCATATAAACTAAGACTTTGTAATTTATGCAGATATTGAATGTATTAACCAATCAATAAATGAAATAAAATTTAAAAGTAATTATCGAGAAATATTATTTAACTAACCTCATTTTAGCCCAAATGAAATAAATAATTATAATTATATTCTTAATTATATTAACATTGTAAGCATAAATTTATATGAAAAGATATTTACAAATACATTTATAAAATTTCATAAAAAACCATCATTCATATTTTTAAACATCGTTTGCCTCAATTATCCTCAAATATCCTCAATTATTCAAATACAATAATTATTTATTTAAAGGAGAAAATTGTATAAAAGAATTTTTTAACTGATTAACAAATGTTGAAAGAAATTTTTACAATGCTATGAGAAAATGTAAACCATATAACTTAACTGAAGAAGAAAATGAATTTTTTTAAAATAATAATATTTTTCATTTTTGTGAAAGGGTGATTAAAGATAAAATTATTGTTGAGGATGCATTTGGAAATCATTTTATGAATAAAGCAATTGATCATGATCATTATGATGGAAGTTATAGATTGTAATCTTCATTCAAATTGTAATCTTAATACAAGTGCTCCAAAATCTGTACCAATATTTTTTCATATTTCAAAAAATGAAAATAAAAAAATGCAAGTGATAATCTGGGAAGTAAAACTTCCGAATATACTTCAAATCTAAATAATCTATTTAGATTAACTCCAAAAAGAGATGAAAAATATATTTCATTTACTTATAATAAAACTTTTAAATTTCTAGACTCTTTAAGATTTCTTTTATGTTCTTTGGATGGAGCAGCAAAAGCATTAGATGAAAATGATAAAAAATATTTTAAAGAATTTGCTGGAGAAAATTTTGATCTATATACTAGATAAATAAAGAATTTATCCATATGAATATTTTACAGATTTTGAAGAATTTAACAGAACTGAATTGTTACCAAAAGAAGCATTCTATTCCATGTTAAGTAAATCAAATATGTTAGATGAAGAAAATGAAAAATATAAAACAGTTTATACAAATTTTTTAAAAAATCATTGGGATTATACAATTTTATATCTTAAACAAGACGTAATGTTATTAACAGATATTTTAGAAAAATTTTAGAAAACTATTTATTTTAGATTCCTGTCCTTTTGTTTCTACAGCTGGATTAACTTAGCAATTAGGATTATTAAAAACAAAAATAGAATTAGATTTTATCTCTGATCAAAATATGTTTGAAACATTTGAAAAAGGAATTAGAGGTGGAATCTCAACAATTCTATGAACAACATATATTAAAGCTCATAATAAATATAAAGGAAAATCAAAATATTTTATTGAACTAGATAAACTAGAGAAACAAAAAATTATGAATACACTTAATGAAAAAAAAATTTAACAAAATTTTGAAAGCCAAATTATTTATTTTATATGAATGCAAAAAATCTTTATGGAAATGCAATTCGTCAATCATTACCATATAAAGATTTTAATTATGAATATATTGATTATATAATATATTTAATGTCATGTTTAATCGAAGTTTGATCAATTTTATTTATTGGAATCGAATATACTTCAGGAAATCGATTGTGTAGTCTTGTGTAGTCATTTGTAAATCAGAATTCAAAGTCGAAGCAATAATAATATATTTCATTAAATCCGATTAACCAAAAAAACTTTTCAAACTTGGAACTCACCTTTTATTAAAATTAAATTATTTACTTTTTTAAAATTAACCAACATTTATTTTAAATATTTATTTAAAAATTTAAAAAACGTAACATTATAATTTTTAAAAACTTTAAATTTAATAATTGTTTATCATGGCGTGAGGTCCTTATTTAAAAAAATTCAAACAAACTGATTCTTCGAATCACTCCTTATAATATCTTTTAATTAATTCGTTTCATTACCATTATTAATATTTTCATAATTTTTTATTCCTTCATCAATATCTGTTCACTTACCTGTAAAGCAGTACGCAGAACTTTTGTATTAAAAGAATTTAAAGATTTAAATGCAATTCTCTTAAATATTTTTTCTGTTGTAAATTTATTTAAAAATATATTATTCGTTATCGATTTTTGAATATCACCTCGGTTTTCCTTTGCAATTCTGAATTGTACAATATTAGTACATTTTATATTAGTATATTTAGTACTTTTATTAGTATTTTTGATACTATTAATAGTACTTTTAGACCAATTAGTTTAGGAATTTAAACAAATACAAGATAATAAAAAAATAAAAAATTAGAATTAACTATAAATAAGAATTTAATAAAAATGATTTTTAAAATATTAAAATTTTTTGAAAAACAAGTGTATTTGGAACTTTTGATTCAGTGTTGAGGTTTATGTCATACTTATCACAAAAGCATCAGTTTTCTTTGTTTTGAGACTGTTGAAATTGAGATTTCAAAAGGCATTTTGGAAGTTGGAATCCAATTCTTAATCAACTGCCTTTGTTAGGTTTTCGTTTCTCTAAGTCCCAGAACAATGAGACAAGAAGCACATGAAGCACGAGATTCGCTGAAATTTTCATTGTTTTCTGGAAAGCCTTTTCATTCTGTGTGAAGATTAATTGACAAGATATGGAGAAACTATTCATTCAGCCAGGTTCGGTCTTGGCTTAGATGAGCTTTAACAAGTCAGAGAATCGCGACAAGAAAAACGATGTACCTTTTAGCTTAACGTGAGCAAAGATATTTTCTTTGAAACTTCTATTTCGTCTATTATCCTCTTAATGTTTAATTTTAATAGACAGAGATCACAAATTAGAGTAATCATGTTCATCGATATCAGTCAAAGGTTTTTATCATATTAATCAATATGACAAACTAGTTGAGACATGACTTGGGGATTGTTGACTGTTGTTAGATAGTGTGGCATTTGGGAACGTTATTAACAGTTTTTATTAATCTCATTTTTGAGTTGGGAAGTCATAACAGGTCTATTGAATGAAGTACAACGACTGATACGGTTATTGTTGAACCGTACCCCAAAAAAGAAAAAGGAATCACATATAACAGATACGCGTTTATTTTTATCTTTATGACAAAATGCTGAAATACAACAGGACCGGTGACTTTTATAAAAGCTCATCGGTCGAGGAGGCATGACGCCTTAAAAACTGGCAGTAGCTTAGAAATAAGAGTGCTAATTGAATTAATGTAGCCTTTACATATACTACTCGGAATGGTATCCAATAACAGCAATATGAAAACCTAGTTTTTCTATAAAAATTAAGTTGCCTTTCGATCGATCAATGGCTGTGTATCATCTTTTTTGGTTGTAGGTATATGATCCAAATGCTCTTGATAAAAAAGTATGTTGCTTAGGTTTATCTCTTTTATGAAATGCACCCATTATTTAGACTACGCTACTCGTAGATACAGCATCTTGTGCTATCATATTGCCTTTGGTTGTTCGTTATGGTATTTGTAAGGCACAGACAACAAAGTTTGAAAGAAGGATTTTGTTGAAAGGCTGTCAAATGACTTTTGTCGAAAACAGAAGAAAAGTATATATTGGGTTTTTATTGGATGATGGGAATACTGAATGCTTATTGGGTAAAATAAATGCTTGAACATTTTCTTCATATATAGTTTAAAAGGTAGCGAAAATTATCACTTCACGATGTTTTCTTTTAACTATCTTTTGGCCACTTATATTTATATTGACATTATGAATGCTGCCGATGTTCTTCAGCTGCAATGTGGTTTAAATTGTCAAAGCAGTGGGAAGAAATATTTCGTTATGAAGAATGGTACATGCTATTTGCCTCCTAACAGGTCCTCCATCGCCCGTGAAGTTGATTTACAAAAAATATATAGACGAAAGCAAGGTAATATATTTTTGTATCGACTTTTATCGGGCAGTAATGTGGATCCGTATAAGTATTTTATTTCTGGGAAAGTGACATCGTCTATTGATGACGATAACAGCAATTACAGAAGTATGCTTTTCGGTGAATGGGAAAATATTAGGCCAAGAATGATGAATGTGACTTTGAGAGACTTTGAAGATAAGGTGGTTGTTTATTTGATCTTTAAGGTAACAGGTGTAGATACTATGGAGTCATGGTTCAGCATTAAGAACTTGATTCATTCTTTTCCTTGGGATATTAAACATTTGAGAA
>JBBMKC010257158.1:0-10037 GCA_037834085.1 Bipalium vagum | reverse complement strand
ATGGAAATTATTTTTAATAAATAAATGTCTTAAGTCAAAAATTATTTTATTTTCTTTTTCATTCGAAAAAACGCTAACAACTTTGTGCAATAAATAAAAAATATATATATCCTCAAAATTATTACAATTTAAAGAAATTATTTTATTTTTTTTTAAAATTTCTTTTACAATTCTAAAATCAATTTTCATTTTCATTTTTAAAAATTAAATATTGATATTTTCTCTTCCAATTTTTCATTCAATATGTCAGACCTCACCAGTTGTTATGTCCTCAGTTTAATTGATTTCTTTTCCACTGTATAAGTAAAAGAATCAGAGCCTGTCTTCTTCAAAAAAAATTAAAATTCTAAAAATAAATTTTAAATTTTGTTTAAATGTGTTATAATAATTTAATTAATATTTTTTTCATCTGTCTGTTCTCAAAATTCTTCATTAATAGAGTTCATCAAGTAAACAATAGTTTTAAATCAGATTTTAATTATCTGTAAACAAATATTTGAAAAATATTTAAATATATATTTAAAAAATTATTAAAATATTTTTAAAAAATTAAAAAATATATAATATATAACAAGATTAGAATATATATATATATATATTTCTTATTTTATTTATTTATTTCTAAATTCTTGAAATCATCAATATTAAATTAGGATCAGTCTTTTAATGCATAATAAGTTATTTTGCAATAGGTTTTCCATATAAAAATAAAATAAAAGAGAAATTTATAAAAAATAGAAATATTTCATTTTACCACCAATATCCTATTACCAATTGTTCTACTCAGACAATACCTGATCACAAAGTAGTTAAAATAAAAAATTAATTGAACTAACAACCCGAAGAAGGTTTTAACTCGTACTAGCAGAGTGAAACTGACAGAAATCGAATGTGAACTTATTGAACTATGGATCACATCCACCATATTCTTCCGACAGTACAGCTTTAGAGTTTCACTTGTTTCGCTTTATGTTACATTTTCCGTACCATTATTTGACTATAAACAATGTTCTTTTGAATATATACAGATTCATTTATTTTTTTGTATCGTTACATATATGGTCATTCACCAGGCATATTACTTTCTCTGTCTTCTACAAAATACATTTTGTTTCTTTGGGATCAGTGTTCTTGTTTAATAATCAATGTAAAAGGATGATTAAAATACATCTAATGCCCACCTTCCTATAATATGTTGATAAAATTTAATCATGAAACAATAACTGGGATTTTTTTATATTTTGTGTAATTCTACAAGAAAAATATTTTGATTTTACATTGATAATTTTTTACATCTGTAACTTTGTCATAAGAAATTTCTCTTTTTGTGATTGTCATATTAAAATTTATCGGTTTATAATCCATGAGTGTAAATTTCTTAAAATTAATAATTTTAAAGAATAATTATAGTTTATTTAATTTTTTTTATTTAATTATTAATAATAATTATTATTCATTATTTAATTATGATTTTAATTAAATTTTTATTATTTTGAAAATTATAATATAAATAGAACTGCTAAATTAAAATACAAATGAAAAGTCACATGATCTGATTATCAGCGTCCTTATAGTCATTTTGAACAGATTCACTTAAGGATTGATTTTTTTCTTTATTTGAAATTAGTGTTGTTTACAGATTAATAATTCACAGAATTTACCAAAAATATTGATTTAACCTAAAATTCAAATTAGCAACACATTCAAATATGGTTTAATATTACAGTGATCTGTGAATCCCCATCACTAACTCACAGTTAATGCTTTCATCAACGTATATATTTTTATTGTAATAATTTACAATACGATTCTTGAGAGTCATTTATGAAAATGTAAATAATTTAATAATATTGATATGTTTATCTTACTTCAATAAAATATTTTGAAGTTCCTGATTAGCTTAATAAGTTAAAATAAGTCATTTAAACAAATTGAACATTACATTAAAGTTATTTATAATATTTATAGAGTGTTACTTAATCTAAATTTATGAATGTTATGGGACTAATTTTTATTATGTATTTTTTTATTTAATTTTTTAAAATAAATCTCTGAAATAAAAGCTCTAGGAATTTATTCCAAGCTCTGTTAATAATAATAATCTTTATCTTTCACATCATTGGGATATCACATGGCATTTTGTCAGTTTTCATGGAACGATAAATCAGAAATAATTATCTGGAGAAATGATTTCTTTCTTTGAATTTTTCTGATCGAGTCAATTTGTGACTTTGATCTTTTTATTAATATAATACCAGCCTTTCCATCAATATGAGAGCAGATATCGTTCGATTTTTCTCTTGTTTCCATCATTATTTTTCGAAATGAAAGATTAGTAAAATATATTATGTTATTATATTAATATTACAAATATTAGTTTTAAACAGAGCCAATGATAAATTGATATTGTATAGAAAAATTCCTCGGATTTTCAATTAATGCTTTCGTGGTATAATTATTGGACGTTGTTTTAATTGCCATAGAGAAAATAGGATTCTGAAAGCTTTAATCACCCAAAATGACAGGCTTTACCAAATCGTTGGGAAATTTGGAATCCATTTAATTATATTTTTAAAGAATATAAGTCTTTTAATCTAAAGCATTAAGTGATAGTTTTTTTGAAATATGCTCATATTAATTACCAATAATAAATTACATTGATTTAAACAAACATTTTTTAATTTTTCGATTAAATATGTTAAAGAATAACGATAAGATAAAATTAATGAAAAGAAACAGAAAAGATAATAATAATTTAATTTACTAACTTTTGTCCGACTGGCGATTTTAGCTAACCCTTGGGTCCTTAGTTAGACGCATCTAAAGACAATCGAACTCCACAGAGTCGGTTGATTGTCCAAATTCTTGTAGCATATTTCTTTGGAATGGAAATAAACTGCATAAATTGTCTGGAATAAAATTCATTTTCTTGTCTGGCAAAAGAAATCGTAGAATTCTTTAGAAAACTACCCAATATCTCAAATCTCACAAATAACAAATTCTTTTAATAAATATTAACTCTTGAAAACTTTGCTATATAACCTCGATTGTAGCAGCTTTCTACAGCTTGTTAGTCCTTCATATAAAGCTACCAAGTGTCCGTTATCCGGGCAATGGTGTCTTATATTCATAAAATTATTTTCAATTTCACTGAGTAACATTATATTTCCATACATAGCCACCAATATTGTTATAGCACACATATTTAGCTTAAATTTATAAAAATGAATTTAAATATATTTGATGAGTGAATATAAATTTATTATAAAATAAATTATAAATAAATTGGAATTATAAAACTTGGACCAACTTTGGTTTTTATCTGTTTTTTGCTTAAAAGTATTATTTCAAGGTTATGTCTAAGTACTTTGATTTATAATTTTAGACTTTAGAAAGTTTATGGTGGGCAATCTTTAGGGCTAAAATTCTTGATTGTTAAGTTGACTTGTTAAATTAAATTAAATTTTTAAATTATTACATCTACTTTGATATTAACAAAATAAAATGTCAGTATATTGTTGGTGCATTCCTTAAATTAGCTCACCTGATCTACACAGAGATTTTCGCGGGCTTATTTAAAGAAATCGTTACCTTACTCTAAAAAAGCATATAAAACTCTCTAATACCTTTATTAAAAAAATTGAGGATGGATCACTTTTTTTCAACAAATAAACTGCTAAAAGGCAGTAACTCTTAATTAAACTGCAAGCAATCGGTAGTCATTTTAAAAACAACAAATTAACAACCTCTCAGGCCTTCAATACACACAAACTCCCAATTAATGTATCATGGAAACCTATGATCAGCAAAAATAAAATTATCAATAAAATACATACTTGGTTTTTTTCAATATTTTTATTCGGTGAAAAATAATTAATTTTTGATGGTTTATACGTGGTCTGTTTATCTAATAACGAGATTGGGTCAATAAAGATTATTTATATACAATATTTATTTACAACACTTATTTAATCCATTACATTTATAATTTATCTCCTTCAAAATATTCTCTTTTGGCAGACACACATTGAAGCATTCTTATTTTTCACTGGTCGAAGTCATGTTGAAGTTCATTTTTTGACAACTGTTTTAATATCTTTTCTGTATTCATTGTAACAGCTTCTAAAGAGTTTTAGTACAGATTTGGTTTTTTGGAAAAAGAAAAAAATCATAGAGTGATAAATCAGGCGAATATAGAGGATGTTCCAGTGTTCTATTTTTTTTTAACCAAGTTCTGTGTGAAGGGGCCTTGTCTTAATGTAGAAAGAAACCATGTTGCAGGGGTTCTAGGTGTAATCGTCTAACTTTTTGTCTCAATTTTATCAATATTTCTTTGTAATATTTTTGTGTTAGATTATCCTCTGGTCAAAATGATACCCCCGATATCAAAAAATGCAATCAACTAATGACAACTTTTAGAAGATCAGGATCGTTTTCAATATGCCCCAGCCTAGTGGCACAAATTTCCACGCGTCATTCTTTTTTGTTATGTTGCAAGAATTCTAGGAACCATTTTGGCACAAACTGTTGTCATATGGAGATAGTCTCGCAAAATTTTCCACACAGTGTCTTTATCAATGTTAGTCATCTCAGAAATCATTCGGACACTCAGTCGACAGTCTGCTCGAACAATCTGCCGATCTTTTCTGTATTTTCGTTGGTTCTTGATGTTGCCGGTCTCCAAGGTCGTTCGTCATCTTCTACCTTCTGACGACCTTCAATGAATCTCGAATACTTTGGCGCGGGAGATACAGTCCTCTTCATAAACCTATGTGATCATTTACAAACACTCCATTGGTTTATTGTTTAGTTTCACCAAGAATTTTAAGATAACACAGTGTTCAATTATAGAAATCACCATTCTAAAATAAATTAATATATTTTCAAAAAAATAAAAAATATTTTTATGATTTTAATTCATTTATACAAAAATAGAATATTTTACCGTTTTTTGATAGACAGACCATGTATATTGTTTTACAGTTCATTCTTGCACATCATGAGGCCAATATAAAAAGCGATGAAAGGTCTAAATTTTCAGATTTTGAAGAAAAGAAACTTACAGATTTTCAGATTGCTTCTGAAGAAAATTTTTTTGGACATTTTTATATTTATGCTTTTCATGGTACAGGAGTCGACGATGAGTTCTGTGCTGTTTGGCCATTTATGAGAAAACTGGTTTCAATTCATCTTATAAGCAAGCTGTGAGCGGTTATTTGTTTTATTTTTTGTTTATTCTTAAGTAATTAATTCTTGACTTACACTTTGGACCGATACATTAACGGTTTTCATATTTATTTAATTGATTATTTAATTGTTATTTTATTTTATTGATTGACCTTTTCTTTTGAAAATTTGATCGCATTGTGATTTTGATTGTGTACTGTAGTTTTATTGTGATTATTTTGATTCAATTGCATTTGATCACGTTATTAGTAAAATCCCGACATAAGTATTAAGCAGTTTTATAATACTAAAAAGGCAACCATTTTCCAGGAAAAATCGAATAGAAAAAAATACTTTTCTAACAACCAAAAATATAATTATTTTATTATTATAAAATTAAGATAAAATTTTACAAATTATCAACAATTTACAATCGTTATAAGACATATGGTTTGTTAGATGAAAATATGAAAAAAAAATTGAATTCAATTAAAATAAATAAGAAAATAGTCTGATAAAATATAATTGGGGTTTCATTGTAAATTGATTGTGAAAATGTTAGGGAAAAATCAATTATTTTAGCGTCATCTTTTGTGAGAAGAGCTTTGATCTGCTGAATGGGAAATCATTTTGTGGTAATTTAAAGGGTGATATGAGTATCCACTTAAACAAAATTAGGCAATTTCCTTGTCTCAACAAATACTAGTCTTGAAATGCAATGAAGTTTCTATACATCTCTGATAAATAAGACAAAAACAGAAAAATTTCCTAATTTCATGTCCAGAAATTTTTATGCTCCTTAGATCAGGATAAAAGAAGTATTAATTTTAGCCATTTGAATCAAAGAAAGACTCCATTATGATGAGAATTACAAATGAGAAATCTGAATCCCCAATACGGTCACATTACGTTGAGAAAAACTATTTCATTTTTTAAATATTATTTTTAATTTTCTTTCATTATTAAACTGTTTTAATCAGTAAATAGTTTTCTTGAGCTTTTATATTTTAATGAGAAATATTTTTTAAATTCTTTCATAATAAAAATAATAAAAATATTTCAAAAAAAATATAAAACGAAATTAAATAATCAATATTTAAATATGGAAAATAATATATCATACGGGAGAAAATCAAAAAGTTCCCGGAAAAATCAAACAAATCAAAAAAGAAACATATAAAACATTTGACTTATGATCCATCTAATTCATAGTACTTTTCATACGGTGTCCACAACGTTCTAAACCATTTCTATAAACACTTTAATCCTTTGATTTGAACTATTTCAAAAGAGCTCTTCTGAATTCCGGTACTATTTCACAGTGATTTTTATTTTTGAATTCTTGAAACAAGAAAAAGTTCAAGAGAGCCAAGTCAGGTCTGCAAGAGTATTTCCCAAATATTTTTGAAGTTGAGCCCTGGACAAGTTGCACAAATGGGTTGATGTATTGTCATGGTGAAACGAAATTTGACTTTGAACTTTTCCTAGGCGTTGCTTTACAAGCGCACCACGAAGTTTTATCAAAACGTCTTCATGGTATCTACAAGTAACTATACGCTAACCCTCGATAAGATATTTCAGAATTACACCTTTAGAATTCCCAAAAATAGTGATTATAACTTTCTTCTCTGACCGTTCATTTTTGAACTTGATTGGACTACTTGATTCCTTTGATTGAATTTTACTTTTTGGATCATACTATTAATTAATAAATCCATGATTCATCACCACATGCTAGTCAGCTATAAAAATCATCGAAGTCATCATAAAATCTGTTCATAGAGTGGGTCGGGTTGTCTGCACTTTGTAGACTATGTTCTTCAAGCCAGGCTCTTGACATTCATCTTGAGGAAAGCTTACACAATCCAACTTAGTTTTTTAAAATTGAATGAGCTGATTGATTTGATATGCCCAAATAATTACATATAATCCGGGCCAATATTCACCTATTTTTTTCAAATAACAGTCCTTAGTCATTGCTGATCATGCTCTTTGTGAGATAAATTGAGAATTAGTCGGGGGTGTAGTTTAGCGGTTAGAGCAGTCCATGCGTCTTATTTTATTTTAATAAATTCCTGATCTCATTATTATGTTATTAAATTGATTTGTATTTTTCAAAAAGAGAGTTTTGTGACATATATTAAATAAGAGGAAAACCTGAAAAAACCTGAACTACCCTTAAGAAATACGAAAGTAATAAACAAAATTGTATTTAAACAATATATATAGAATTATTACAGTTGGTTATCCTCAGTTGACAAATAATTCTCATTATTTAATGACACTGTAGCCATAATAAGAATAATATAATACGAATATAAAACTATTACTATAAATTAAAAAACCATAATTGTTGGAAGCTACTCTAGATGATCTATAGAGATTAGTGGTCTTCTTATTAGTGTGAGCCATAGGTTCGCGGACATTTTAAATAGAAAATGTTAACAAGTATAACTTAACAACTAAAAAAGATTATATTTTAAAATATACATCATCACATTCAACACATTTACCCAACGTTATGTGAGTTCTTGAATTCCACGACGATACCATTCGTTCGGTTTTGAATCGAAAAACTCGCGACATCTTATTTCCAGTTCCTCAATATTCACGAAGCTTCTTCCATTCAAGAAATGTGTCATGGATCTGAATAGATAAAAATCAGATGAAGCCAAGTCTGGTGAGTAAGCAGGATGTGGAAGAAGTTCAATGAATTCGGGCTCCTGATTTTTTTTCCTGGTTTTTGATGAATAGCTCTTTTATGAACATTCATCAGAAACATTATGGCTTACAAGTTCCTATTTCATGATTTAATATTCAAAATCCATTGTATATTAATAAGAAAACTGTTGAGCTTCTGACTATATTAATCAAACCCTCCTTTAAACCTCATTGATTAAATTGTAATAGTTAATTTTAAAATATAAAAAAGAAAGTCTTGTCATTTCATTTCATATCGAGATTAAAAGGGAACTATCTTTTAATGATATTTTACATTTTATATATTGTCACCTAATATGTGGATATTTATTTTGTTTTAATGAATATTGCATTTTAAAAGATGAAAAGATATCATCATTTCAAACGAGCCTGGCTCATTCACTTACATCTTTTGTGACTTAATTAATCAGAAATGATGATTCGGCGGCCAAAATATAAAACCCCCGACGATATTTAAGTGATATCTCTCAATGGAAATATCATTAAGGCAGGAAGAAAATTGTCGAACAAAACCAACAGCTCAGAGTCGCAATGGCGATGAAATCATACACTCGTTTCACGGTCTGTGGAAACGTGGAACAATGTCTGACAATGATGATAATAATGATAATAATGATGTTTGAGATCAAATATTGATTGAATGAGCAGACGACTGTCATAAATTGGATAGTACAAATAAACAAATAAATATCATTTTGTATGAAAGAAGTCGGGAAAATGATAACTCGGGAGAAAATCGTTAATGTTATTACTGGGATATATATACATGTTATGATATTAATGAGAATGTTGATAAGTAAAATTATTATTATTATTATTATTTTATTATTTTTTTATTATTACTTTTTTATTAGTAGTATTATCATTATTATTAAACTTATTTATATATAAATTTTAAGAATACATCTGAATTATTTTTTGAACATTATCAGATCTTTGCCTACAAGGAAGTTTTTCTGACCGATGAGGGGTCCAGATCTATTCGTTATCACGAAAATAACAATAAAAATATTTATTAACACTAATAAAATTCTAAAATATTAACACTTCTCATAACATAAAAATGGAACAATTATAATTGGTTATCAGGGTTGAAAATTTCATTTTATTTTTTTCAATTTTTTATTTTACATATTTTATTAATATCATTAATGTTTATTACCTTTAATTATGGTTATCTTTTCAAAAATCTGTTATGATTTTGTGATCACAAATTATATCAAACTCACAACAAAGTATATTATAAATAATTATTTTTTAATATATCTTTGTATCTTTCATGAAAGTCACAATTTCATATCAAATTATAATTAACGTTTTTAGAAATATTACTTCTTTAACTTTTTTCTGACATGTCCCTTTCTTTTTGACTTTAATTTTTTTTTAAACTTTCCTCACACTTGCAATCTACAGAATATACCGAGGTTTAATTAAAAAAGTTAACGGCAAAATATTCATCCTTATCTACTAGTGTAGTCGCAGATTTATTTTTAATATTTTTTAAATGTTTTAATATTAACCAGCTACGCTTATTTGATTCAATGTCTTATTATGATACTTTTCTACAATAATCTTACGAATAAACCAAAATAACGTATTAGGTTGTAAAGAAATAAATGGAGGTTTTTAACATCTAACTTTAAAGGAACACGTGACAGCTTAAACAAAGTTTTATTTATCGAAATAGAATCTGCCAGACTTTACACACTTCTCCCAACGAGTGATAAGCTTATTTATCCCGATTCGATAAAAATCAGGAGGTCTAGATGTTACGAAATCTTCAAAGGCCTGAATGACGTCATCCACATTGGGGAAGGTTCTCCCGCTAAGGAACTTGTCAAGATATTTGAAAAAATAGTAATCAGTAGGTGAGAGGTCTGGTAAATAAGCTGGGTGAGGCAGAGTTTCAATATGAAGGTCATTCAATTTTTGTATTTTAATTTGCCAGACGTGTGGTCTGGCGTTATCATGGAGAAGCAGTGTACCCTTGCTTAATTGCAGTGTACCCTGCAATATTATTCGGAGGTAATTGTTTCCAACATTTAAAGAATTTATAATGTATCAAATTCTTGTAACTCCACCAAACAGTAATCAATACCTTCCGTTGGTGCACATTGGGTTTCGGAAAGGGTTTAGGGGCCTCATGTCGA